>OY982979.1:14301970-14303604 GCA_963890685.1 Plagodis pulveraria
TTTTTGTTGTAAAAATTTGTTAAATGTCACTTTTTAAATTACATAGTAAACTTATCTAACCTAACTTTTGAAATGTCTAATATGATACCCTGTTGTTTTCATACTTTTTTTTTCGTCAATTTGCCTTTTTATTTACCCAAACCAAGCTAATTCAACTTTAGAAATTAATAATATTTTAGTATTTATTGAATTAGTCAAATCTAACTTTACATTTAAAAATAAAAATCTTGACTTAATAGGGGACTACACTGAAAAAGTGATTTACAAAACTAGTTCCGTAAACCGATCGATTAGCCAAACTCTGTGAACTTATTAATAAATTTAATTTACTTGCTTTTGTTATAATTTACATTATTTTTTTATTTATTTATTGTTACCAACCACAAAAGTTTTTTTTTATTTCTTGTTAAATTCGATTTTGGTACCCTGTAACATAACAATGTTTTGATATAATCAAACATAGTTAAGTTCAGTTGCCATATCTTTTACATGAATATTGTGCTATTCATCATAAAAGATTGTTTACAACTGAATAGTTTTTATAAACAAATAAAAAAATCTATTTGATTGACTCCAACTAGCAGTAATATTTTGAATATAACAATTTTTTTCGTTACCTGTATATTACATTGTTTTTTATTATATATATCTATATAATATTATAGTTTCACTGAAAAAAATAACAGTTATATTGTTTCCAGGAATTAAGTAGTTCCTGCAATGAAGGAAAAGGTCTGTTGCTGCTGGATAATGCAGCTAGAAGAAGACTATGCAATTTAATTATTAATAAGGAATAGCTCGAGATTCTATCAGTTATCATTATCATATGAAATAACAAGGATTTTTAAACGTATTATACCAGTAGCAAGTTTCAGTCCTGTACAAAATACTTCAGCTTAAGCTTAAGAAAAGGATACATTATTTTCATGATTTTATTCTCTGTCTGACTACTACTGTGTTCATTAGTTAATAAAACTATTATTTTATGCAAATGAAGTTATTTTTCTTAAGTCCATGTCAAGTTTGTAGCTGAAATCTATATATTATGAGTTTCAACAGGATTATACCGGGCACATGCCAATAAATCTTGCTAAAGCTTCATGTATTAGTTTCACTACAAACTTCAAATGCTTCAGCCAAAAAGCTATATAACTGAAAAGTTTAGTTACAGAGTACATAAAAGTACTGTTGGAAGTAATAAAATAACTTAGTAGGTGATGCAATATTTGAAGTATTAATTTTGCAACATATACTAACTGAGCAAGTTGGTTAAAGAAATGTCATACCTAAAGTTATTTATAACAAACTGTTGTGCATGTGGTAAAAGTAAGATGTTCTCTATTTTACACAACTGTTTTGTTCTTAGTACATGATTTTAAGTAATTTACAAGATAACACTTTGGTTAGTTTTAATTTATATATATTAGTTGGGAAGTTATCATCTTTACTGAGCTATAGATGACATTACTAATTTAAAAAAAACCTACTTTGGCTACTAAGAACAATAGTTATGTAGTCACTATTTTTGTGTAATATGTTACCCAACTTTTAGTTATTTCTAAATCTAAACTTTTTTTCAGTGTCGTTTTGTCAAATTGAACTGGAGCCATTGAATATTTATTCCAACCTAACTT
>OY982949.1:0-2500 GCA_963890685.1 Plagodis pulveraria
ACCTAACCTAACCTAACCTAACCTAACCTAACCTAACCTAACCTAACCTAACCTAACCTAACCTAACCTAACCTAACCTAACCTAACCTAACCTAACCTAACCTAACCTAACCTAACCTAACCTAACCTAACCTAACCTAACCTAACCTAACCTAACCTAACCTAACCTAACCTAACCTAACCTAACCTAACCTAACCTAACCTAACCTAACCTAACCTAACCTAACCTAACCTAACCTAACCTAACCTAACCTAACCTAACCTAACCTAACCTAACCTAACCTAACCTAACCTAACCTAACCTAACCTAACCTAACCTAACCTAACCTAACCTAACCTAACCTAACCTAACCTAACCTAACCTAACCTAACCTAACCTAACCTAACCTAACCTAACCTAACCTAACCTAACCTAACCTAACCTAACCTAACCTAACCTAACCTAACCTAACCTAACCTAACCTAACCTAACCTAACCTAACCTAACCTAACCTAACCTAACCTAACCTAACCTAACCTAACCTAACCTAACCTAACCTAACCTAACCTAACCTAACCTAACCTAACCTAACCTAACCTAACCTAACCTAACCTAACCTAACCTAACCTAACCTAACCTAACCTAACCTAACCTAACCTAACCTAACCTAACCTAACCTAACCTAACCTAACCTAACCTAACCTAACCTAACCTAACCTAACCTAACCTAACCTAACCTAACCTAACCTAACCTAACCTAACCTAACCTAACCTAACCTAACCTAACCTAACCTAACCTAACCTAACCTAACCTAACCTAACCTAACCTAACCTAACCTAACCTAACCTAACCTAACCTAACCTAACCTAACCTAACCTAACCTAACCTAACCTAACCTAACCTAACCTAACCTAACCTAACCTAACCTAACCTAACCTAACCTAACCTAACCTAACCTAACCTAACCTAACCTAACCTAACCTAACCTAACCTAACCTAACCTAACCTAACCTAACCTAACCTAACCTAACCTAACCTAACCTAACCTAACCTAACCTAACCTAACCTAACCTAACCTAACCTAACCTAACCTAACCTAACCTAACCTAACCTAACCTAACCTAACCTAACCTAACCTAACCTAACCTAACCTAACCTAACCTAACCTAACCTAACCTAACCTAACCTAACCTAACCTAACCTAACCTAACCTAACCTAACCTAACCTAACCTAACCTAACCTAACCTAACCTAACCTAACCTAACCTAACCTAACCTAACCTAACCTAACCTAACCTAACCTAACCTAACCTAACCTAACCTAACCTAACCTAACCTAACCTAACCTAACCTAACCTAACCTAACCTAACCTAACCTAACCTAACCTAACCTAACCTAACCTAACCTAACCTAACCTAACCTAACCTAACCTAACCTAACCTAACCTAACCTAACCTAACCTAACCTAACCTAACCTAACCTAACCTAACCTAACCTAACCTAACCTAACCTAACCTAACCTAACCTAACCTAACCTAACCTAACCTAACCTAACCTAACCTAACCTAACCTAACCTAACCTAACCTAACCTAACCTAACCTAACCTAACCTAACCTAACCTAACCTAACCTAACCTAACCTAACCTAACCTAACCTAACCTAACCTAACCTATAACCTAACCTAACCTAACCTAACCTAACCTAACCTAACCTAACCTAACCTAACCTAACCTAACCTAACCTAACCTAACCTAACCTAACCTAACCTAACCTAACCTAACCTAACCTAACCTAACCTAACCTAACCTAACCTAACCTAACCTAACCTAACCTAACCTAACCTAACCTAACCTAACCTAACCTAACCTAACCTAACCTAACCTAACCTAACCTAACCTAACCTAACCTAACCTAACCTAACCTAACCTAACCTAACCTAACCTAACCTAACCTAACCTAACCTAACCTAACCTAACCTAACCTAACCTAACCTAACCTAACCTAACCTAACCTAACCTAACCTAACCTAACCTAACCTAACCTAACCTAACCTAACCTAACCTAACCTAACCTAACCTAACCTAACCTAACCTAACCTAACCTAACCTAACCTAACCTAACCTAACCTAACCTAACCTAACCTAACCTAACCTAACCTAACCTAACCTAACCTAACCTAACCTAACCTAACCTAACCTAACCTAACCTAACCTAACCTAACCTAACCTAACCTAACCTAACCTAACCTAACCTAACCTAACCTAACCTAACCTAACCTAACCTAACCTAACCTAACCTAACCTAACCTAACCTAACCTAACCTAACCTAACCTAACCTAACCTAACCTAACCTAACCTAACCTAACCTAACCTAACCTAACCTAACCTAACCTAACCTAACCTAACCTAACCTAACCTAACCTAACCTAACCTAACCTAACCTAACCTAACCTAACCTAACCTAACCTAACCTAACCTAACCTAACCTAACCTAACCTAACCTAACCTAACCTAACC
>OY982949.1:5000-20000 GCA_963890685.1 Plagodis pulveraria
CCTCTATGACCTGATACAGTACATCCACGGAAAATTAGACCAGAAGAAAATCATTACCGTTATATCATTGGACATAGAGGGAGCCTTCGACAGCGCATGGTGGCCGGCCATTAAAGTCAGACTGGCTGAGGAAAGCTGTCCTGTAAACGTGAGGCGACTCATCGACAGCTACCTGCAGGATAGGAGAGTTCGAGTGAGGTATGCTGGAGAAGAGTACGCGAAGGACACGAATAAGGGGTGCGTCCAAGGCTCTATCGGAGGTCCAATAATGTGGAACCTCCTGTTGGATCCACTTCTGAAGGGGCTCGAAGAACGAGGGGACTATGGACAGGCATTTGCGGACGACGTCGTGTTAGTTTTTGACGGGGACACAGCTGTAGAGATCCAGCGACAAGCGAATGCCGCCCTCGCCTATGTCAGGGAGTGGGGTATCAGAAACAAGCTCAAATTTGCGCCGAGCAAAACAAACGCAATGACTATCACTCGCAAACTGAAGTACGATACCCCACTCCTGCGCATGGGCGGGGTCGACATCGGCATGTCGCAAGAAGTAAAAATCCTGGGGCTCACCATAGACAATAAGTTAACCTTCAACAGCCATGCTGCTAACGTCTGCAAGAAGGCTATCAATATATATAAGCAGCTATCTAGAGCCGCCAGGAGTAGTTGGGGCCTTAGCCCGGAGATCACTAGGATCATATATACAGCAACTGTGGAACCCGTCATAATGTACGCGGCGGGCGTCTGGGGACCAGCAACAAGGAAGATAGGCATCCAAAAACAGCTGAACGCGGTACAGAGGGGCTTCGTCCAAAAGCTAACAAGGGCGTACCGCACCGTCTCCCTGAACTCAGGACTGGTCCTGGCCGGGATACTCCCACTCGACCTCAGGATACAGGAGGCAGCCGCACTGTACGAGGTGAAGAGGGGGGTGCCCCGACCAGAGCTAGTGGACAGGGAGGTGGAGCGACACATACCATACGCTCAAACAAAGCATCCCGCAGAGCATATCAGCCTGGGCTACGTCAGCCTGATAGACCAGGAACAAATGGACCTCCACGACTCCCAAGAGGTCAAAATCTTCACCGATGGCAGTAAGATGGAGGGTGAGGTCGGAGCAGCACTGTCCTTATGGTCCGGTGATGCCGAGATCAAAGCCCTCAAATTCAAACTGCCATCATATTGCACGGTCTATCAGGCTGAACTATTGGCAATATGCAAGGCCACGCGAGAGATCCTCAAACGCTCAGAACAGACTTATGGGATATACAGTGACTCCAGTTCAGCGCTCCAGACAATCACTAACAATGGCTCCTTACACCCCTTGGCCGAGGAGACACGGGAAAACCTCAGAACCTGCAAAATCCAAAATAAGGAAGTCTCCTTATTTTGGATCAAAGCCCATGCGGGACTGCAGGGTAATGAGCGCGCAGATCAGCTTGCGAAAGAGGCCGCGCAGAACACCAAAAGGCGGCCCGATTATGACAATTTCCCGGTCTCCTACGCAAAGCGGCAGATTCGTCTCGGAGCGCTCGAAGAATGGAACCAGCGGTACAAGGCCGGAACAACAGCTGGAGTCACAAAAATCTTCTTCCCAGATGCCATAGAAGCGTATAAAATCGTCCGCAACTTCGTCCCCACCAGCCAAACGACCCAAGCTTTAACGGGGCACGGTGGGTTCTCCGAATACTTGAACCGATTCAAGTGTAAGGAGAATCCATCGTGCATCTGTGACCCAGATGTAAGCGAAACGATAGTCCATGTTTTATTCGAGTGCCCCGTCTTCGCTCTAAAAAGATACGAAACTAGCATGTCTTTGAATATCGAAATAGTCGCAGAAAATTCAAACAAAATAATGGCCAATAAAGAGACAAGGAACCAATTTCTAAGTTTCTGTACTGAAATTGTTATTATAGTTGGTAATAGAAATAAGTAGGTATGAAATTATGGTGAATATATATTTTTAAAATATATATAAACAGCATAAAAAACATAGTAAATAAAAATAGGTATTTCAGTAGTTCAGTTAAGAAATAAATGTAACAAATATATGAACAAGATATAAAGATATAAGTAAAATAGTAAAATATAGGAAATTAAATAAGATAAATAGAGTAAGAATCCCTACACCCAAACAGGGAACGGTCATATTGCATCCCATTGAAATAAAAGAAAGAAATGCAAGCAGACTTTGATAATTTTTAACATCAAAGGAACAAGTAACAAAAAAAAAAAAAAAAAAAAAAAACCTAACCTAACCTAACCTAACCTAACCTAACCTAACCTAACCTAACCTAACCTAACCTAACCTAACCTAACCTAACCTAACCTAACCTAACCTAACCTAACCTAACCTAACCTAACCTAACCTAACCTAACCTAACCTAACCTAACCTAACCTAACCTAACCTAACCTAACCTAACCTAACCTAACCTAACCTAACCTAACCTAACCTAACCTAACCTAACCTAACCTAACCTAACCTAACCTAACCTAACCTAACCTAACCTAACCTAACCTAACCTAACCTAACCTAACCTAACCTAACCTAACCTAACCTAACCTAACCTAACCTAACCTAACCTAACCTAACCTAACCTAACCTAACCTAACCTAACCTAACCTAACCTAACCTAACCTAACCTAACCTAACCTAACCTAACCTAACCTAACCTAACCTAACCTAACCTAACCTAACCTAACCTAACCTAACCTAACCTAACCTAACCTAACCTAACCTAACCTAACCTAACCTAACCTAACCTAACCTAACCTAACCTAACCTAACCTAACCTAACCTAACCTAACCTAACCTAACCTAACCTAACCTAACCTAACCTAACCTAACCTAACCTAACCTAACCTAACCTAACCTAACCTAACCTAACCTAACCTAACCTAACCTAACCTAACCTAACCTAACCTAACCTAACCTAACCTAACCTAACCTAACCTAACCTAACCTAACCTAACCTAACCTAACCTAACCTAACCTAACCTAACCTAACCTAACCTAACCTAACCTAACCTAACCTAACCTAACCTAACCTAACCTAACCTAACCTAACCTAACCTAACCTAACCTAACCTAACCTAACCTAACCTAACCTAACCTAACCTAACCTAACCTAACCTAACCTAACCTAACCTAACCTAACCTAACCTAACCTAACCTAACCTAACCTAACCTAACCTAACCTAACCTAACCTAACCTAACCTAACCTAACCTAACCTAACCTAACCTAACCTAACCCCCACCCCACCCCACCCCACCCACCCCACCCCACCCCTCCCCTCCCCACCCCACCCCACCCCCAACCCACCCCCTCACCCTCCTAACCTAACCTAACCTAACCTAACCTACCTAACCTAACCTAACCTAACCTAACCTAACTAACCTAACCTAACCTAACCTAACCTAACCTAACCTAACCTAACCTAACCTAACCTAACCTAACCTAACTATACCTAACCTAACCTAACCTAACCTAACCTAACCTAACCTAACCTAACCTAACCTAACCTAACCTAACCTAACCTAACCTAACCTAACCTAACCTAACCTAACCTAACCTAACCTAACCTAACCTAACCTAACCTAACCTAACCTAACCTAACCTAACCTAACCTAACCTAACCTAACCTAACCTAACCTAACCTAACCTAACCTAACCTAACCTAACCTAACCTAACCTAACCTAACCTAACCTAACCTAACCTAACCTAACCTAACCTAACCTAACCTAACCTAACCTAACCTAACCTAACCTAACCTAACCTAACCTAACCTAACCTAACCTAACCTAACCTAACCTAACCTAACCTAACCTAACCTAACCTAACCTAACCTAACCTAACCTAACCTAACCTAACCTAACCTAACCTAACCTAACCTAACCTAACCTAACCTAACCTAACCTAACCTAACCTAACCTAACCTAACCTAACCTAACCTAACCTAACCTAACCTAACCTAACCTAACCTAACCTAACCTAACCTAACCTAACCTAACCTAACCTAACCTAACCTAACCTAACCTAACCTAACCTAACCTAACCTAACCTAACCTAACCTAACCTAACCTAACCTAACCTAACCTAACCTAACCTAACCTAACCTAACCTAACCTAACCTAACCTAACCTAACCTAACCTAACCTAACCTAACCTAACCTAACCTAACCTAACCTAACCTAACCTAACCTAACCTAACCTAACCTAACCTAACCTAACCTAACCTAACCTAACCTAACCTAACCTAACCTAACCTAACCTAACCTAACCTAACCTAACCTAACCTAACCTAACCTAACCTAACCTAACCTAACCTAACCTAACCTAACCTAACCTAACCTAACCTAACCTAACCTAACCTAACCTAACCTAACCTAACCTAACCTAACCTAACCTAACCTAACCTAACCTAACCTAACCTAACCTAACCTAACCTAACCTAACCTAACCTAACCTAACCTAACCTAACCTAACCTAACCTAACCTAACCTAACCTAACCTAACCTAACCTAACCTAACCTAACCTAACCTAACCTAACCTAACCTAACCTAACCTAACCTAACCTAACCTAACCTAACCTAACCTAACCTAACCTAACCTAACCTAACCTAACCTAACCTAACCTAACCTAACCTAACCTAACCTAACCTAACCTAACCTAACCTAACCTAACCTAACCTAACCTAACCTAACCTAACCTAACCTAACCTAACCTAACCTAACCTAACCTAACCTAACCTAACCTAACCTAACCTAACCTAACCTAACCTAACCTAACCTAACCTAACCTAACCTAACCTAACCTAACCTAACCTAACCTAACCTAACCTAACCTAACCTAACCTAACCTAACCTAACCTAACCTAACCTAACCTAACCTAACCTAACCTAACCTAACCTAACCTAACCTAACCTAACCTAACCTAACCTAACCTAACCTAACCTAACCTAACCTAACCTAACCTAACCTAACCTAACCTAACCTAACCTAACCTAACCTAACCTAACCTAACCTAACCTAACCTAACCTAACCTAACCTAACCTAACCTAACCTAACCTAACCTAACCTAACCTAACCTAACCTAACCTAACCTAACCTAACCTAACCTAACCTAACCTAACCTAACCTAACCTAACCTAACCTAACCTAACCTAACCTAACCTAACCTAACCTAACCTAACCTAACCTAACCTAACCTAACCTAACCTAACCTAACCTAACCTAACCTAACCTAACCTAACCTAACCTAACCTAACCTAACCTAACCTAACCTAACCTAACCTAACCTAACCTAACCTAACCTAACCTAACCTAACCTAACCTAACCTAACCTAACCTAACCTAACCTAACCTAACCTAACCTAACCTAACCTAACCTAACCTAACCTAACCTAACCTAACCTAACCTAACCTAACCTAACCTAACCTAACCTAACCTAACCTAACCTAACCTAACCTAACCTAACCTAACCTAACCTAACCTAACCTAACCTAACCTAACCTAACCTAACCTAACCTAACCTAACCTAACCTAACCTAACCTAACCTAACCTAACCTAACCTAACCTAACCTAACCTAACCTAACCTAACCTAACCTAACCTAACCTAACCTAACCTAACCTAACCTAACCTAACCTAACCTAACCTAACCTAACCTAACCTAACCTAACCTAACCTAACCTAACCTAACCTAACCTAACCTAACCTAACCTAACCTAACCTAACCTAACCTAACCTAACCTAACCTAACCTAACCTAACCTAACCTAACCTAACCTAACCTAACCTAACCTAACCTAACCTAACCTAACCTAACCTAACCTAACCTAACCTAACCTAACCTAACCTAACCTAACCTAACCTAACCTAACCTAACCTAACCTAACCTAACCTAACCTAACCTAACCTAACCTAACCTAACCTAACCTAACCTAACCTAACCTAACCTAACCTAACCTAACCTAACCTAACCTAACCTAACCTAACCTAACCTAACCTAACCTAACCTAACCTAACCTAACCTAACCTAACCTAACCTAACCTAACCTAACCTAACCTAACCTAACCTAACCTAACCTAACCTAACCTAACCTAACCTAACCTAACCTAACCTAACCTAACCTAACCTAACCTAACCTAACCTAACCTAACCTAACCTAACCTAACCTAACCTAACCTAACCTAACCTAACCTAACCTAACCTAACCTAACCTAACCTAACCTAACCTAACCTAACCTAACCTAACCTAACCTAACCTAACCTAACCTAACCTAACCTAACCTAACCTAACCTAACCTAACCTAACCTAACCTAACCTAACCTAACCTAACCTAACCTAACCTAACCTAACCTAACCTAACCTAACCTAACCTAACCTAACCTAACCTAACCTAACCTAACCTAACCTAACCTAACCTAACCTAACCTAACCTAACCTAACCTAACCTAACCTAACCTAACCTAACCTAACCTAACCTAACCTAACCTAACCTAACCTAACCTAACCTAACCTAACCTAACCTAACCTAACCTAACCTAACCTAACCTAACCTAACCTAACCTAACCTAACCTAACCTAACCTAACCTAACCTAACCTAACCTAACCTAACCTAACCTAACCTAACCTAACCTAACCTAACCTAACCTAACCTAACCTAACCTAACCTAACCTAACCTAACCTAACCTAACCTAACCTAACCTAACCTAACCTAACCTAACCTAACCTAACCTAACCTAACCTAACCTAACCTAACCTAACCTAACCTAACCTAACCTAACCTAACCTAACCTAACCTAACCTAACCTAACCTAACCTAACCTAACCTAACCTAACCTAACCTAACCTAACCTAACCTAACCTAACCTAACCTAACCTAACCTAACCTAACCTAACCTAACCTAACCTAACCTAACCTAACCTAACCTAACCTAACCTAACCTAACCTAACCTAACCTAACCTAACCTAACCTAACCTAACCTAACCTAACCTAACCTAACCTAACCTAACCTAACCTAACCTAACCTAACCTAACCTAACCTAACCTAACCTAACCTAACCTAACCTAACCTAACCTAACCTAACCTAACCTAACCTAACCTAACCTAACCTAACCTAACCTAACCTAACCTAACCTAACCTAACCTAACCTAACCTAACCTAACCTAACCTAACCTAACCTAACCTAACCTAACCTAACCTAACCTAACCTAACCTAACCTAACCTAACCTAACCTAACCTAACCTAACCTAACCTAACCTAACCTAACCTAACCTAACCTAACCTAACCTAACCTAACCTAACCTAACCTAACCTAACCTAACCTAACCTAACCTAACCTAACCTAACCTAACCTAACCTAACCTAACCTAACCTAACCTAACCTAACCTAACCTAACCTAACCTAACCTAACCTAACCTAACCTAACCTAACCTAACCTAACCTAACCTAACCTAACCTAACCTAACCTAACCTAACCTAACCTAACCTAACCTAACCTAACCTAACCTAACCTAACCTAACCTAACCTAACCTAACCTAACCTAACCTAACCTAACCTAACCTAACCTAACCTAACCTAACCTAACCTAACCTAACCTAACCTAACCTAACCTAACCTAACCTAACCTAACCTAACCTAACCTAACCTAACCTAACCTAACCTAACCTAACCTAACCTAACCTAACCTAACCTAACCTAACCTAACCTAACCTAACCTAACCTAACCTAACCTAACCTAACCTAACCTAACCTAACCTAACCTAACCTAACCTAACCTAACCTAACCTAACCTAACCTAACCTAACCTAACCTAACCTAACCTAACCTAACCTAACCTAACCTAACCTAACCTAACCTAACCTAACCTAACCTAACCTAACCTAACCTAACCTAACCTAACCTAACCTAACCTAACCTAACCTAACCTAACCTAACCTAACCTAACCTAACCTAACCTAACCTAACCTAACCTAACCTAACCTAACCTAACCTAACCTAACCTAACCTAACCTAACCTAACCTAACCTAACCTAACCTAACCTAACCTAACCTAACCTAACCTAACCTAACCTAACCTAACCTAACCTAACCTAACCTAACCTAACCTAACCTAACCTAACCTAACCTAACCTAACCTAACCTAACCTAACCTAACCTAACCTAACCTAACCTAACCTAACCTAACCTAACCTAACCTAACCTAACCTAACCTAACCTAACCTAACCTAACCTAACCTAACCTAACCTAACCTAACCTAACCTAACCTAACCTAACCTAACCTAACCTAACCTAACCTAACCTAACCTAACCTAACCTAACCTAACCTAACCTAACCTAACCTAACCTAACCTAACCTAACCTAACCTAACCTAACCTAACCTAACCTAACCTAACCTAACCTAACCTAACCTAACCTAACCTAACCTAACCTAACCTAACCTAACCTAACCTAACCTAACCTAACCTAACCTAACCTAACCTAACCTAACCTAACCTAACCTAACCTAACCTAACCTAACCTAACCTAACCTAACCTAACCTAACCTAACCTAACCTAACCTAACCTAACCTAACCTAACCTAACCTAACCTAACCTAACCTAACCTAACCTAACCTAACCTAACCTAACCTAACCTAACCTAACCTAACCTAACCTAACCTAACCTAACCTAACCTAACCTAACCTAACCTAACCTAACCTAACCTAACCTAACCTAACCTAACCTAACCTAACCTAACCTAACCTAACCTAACCTAACCTAACCTAACCTAACCTAACCTAACCTAACCTAACCTAACCTAACCTAACCTAACCCGTAGATATATCTTCTTCTAAACTTTCCCCAACATAGGTGTGTCATACCTCTATAGAAGCGGATTCACGTCCCGAACACAACTAAATAGTCAAAATTGAACAATATTAATTAGGGAAAATTTTTATAGGTATTTTAGTAGATTCTGACAGAAAATACCAAAATTTCAACTTGGAAACATTTCTTTTAGAGTCCCTTACAGTCCGACTGGGTGTGTGATACCATCCAAAACGCAGCTCCGTGCCCCCTACACAACCTGCAAAAAATAAAATTTATTAGTATTATAGTTTAGAAATAATAGCGTTTTTCCTCAAAATCTTAGTGAAAATCTTCAAATTTTAGGCATAACTTCGTAATTTTTCACCCGTTCGTCACTTTTTTGGAGTGCAAATTCGCTTGCGGAGCTCGTACGCACCCCGCGCACCCGCCCGCAGCGCCAAAAACCCCAAAAAGCGACGACAATTTTCAAATTTTGGCATCTCAGTACATTTTGTATGTAAAAAGTCTTCATAGGCGGTCACATACCCTAAATCCATAGTAGATATATCTTCTTCTAAACTTTCCCCAACATAGGTGTGTCATACCTCTATAGAAGCGGATTCACGTCCCGAACACAACTAAATAGTCAAAATTGAACAATATTAATTAGGGAAATTTTTTATAGGTATTTTAGTAGATTCTGACAGAAAATACCAAAATTTCAACTTGGAAACATTTCTTTTAGAGTCCCTTACAGTCCGACTGGGTGTACGCAGCTCCGTGCCCCCTACACAACCTGCAAAAAATAAAATTTATTAGTATTATAGTTTAGAAATAATAGCGTTTTTCCTCAAAATCTTAGTGAAAATCTTCAAATTTTAGGCATAACTTCGTAATTTTTCACCCGTTCGTCACTTTTTTGGAGTGCAAATTCGCTTGCGGAGCTCGTACGCACCCCGCGCACCCGCCCGCAGCGCCAAAAACCCCAAAAAGCGACGACAATTTTCAAATTTTGTGTTTGCCGACATTAAGGAGGTGAACTTTTTAAACATATGACGAAAAACTTTTTGTTACTTTTGTAACTTTTCATAATTTTCCTGGATAGGCGCAAACATAGGGGCTCTGTTAATATTTATTAAAAAATTTGTAGAGTAACGTGACTCACAATTGGGACCCATATTGCTATTTTATTTAACAAAAATATTTTTAAATTTTTATTTTTTATTTTATTTTATATTTTAATTTGACGGTTTGCTTTGATCTTTGAGCAAGCTTCTTTGACATTCACTTTTGTGGAATTGTGTACAATATTTTTAATTGACGCTTTTTACACGTCAATTATTTCGACAAATTTTCTATTAAAAGGAAAATAAATAAACATAATGTTCGGTTTTAGAACCCCTGATCACAAAACTAAAGACATGGCTACGAATGAGGCCGAGGAACTGCAGATAGAACAAAACTTGACAGAGGCTGGGACCTCAGCAGTAAGCACAGACTCGTTGGCGAGCAAAGTCCGACTTAGCATCGGGGAAATTGAAGCTCGGACGTCGACACCGCTACTCCTACAGAAATCTCTACCGGACGAAAAGTCGAAGGCAAAGAACGCCTTAACTGCCTCCGATAAAAAACCCGGTCTGACAAAAGGGAAGGCGACGGTGTCAACGTCTGAGGCTGAAAAAGCTCCCGTTAGCAAACCTGGTCCGCAGAGAGTAAAAGCATCCGCATCTGCACCGGCACCAAACCGCTCACCAAAGGCTTCTCCCAGGTTCAAGAATAGAGTGGCAGAGGCTAAAGCCTGCCTTCTTAAGGCGAAACTGAACCTCGGAAACAGCAGAAACCTAAAGGCAGATATAAAAGCGGAGGTGACGGACGCGGTCGAGAGACTTTATATATTGGTAAAGGAAGCGGAAGGAGAGAAAGATGTTGAGTGTGAAGGGAAAAAGAAGGAAGAAAGGGAAATCATGATAACAGAGTCCCCAGACATGTCCGAGGTTGTGAAAAAACAAATAGAAGAGCACAGCAAATTGTTAAGAGAGAGCAGGGAAGACATGCAAAAACTGACAGAAATGTTAAAAAAGAACCAGGAGATGAGCGAGAAAAGAGTGTCATACGCGGATGCAGTTGCCGGATCACCCAGGAAACTTCCCGGGATGACGGCAATGCATTCGATTATAATAACCTCCAAAGACGAACAAGAGACGGGGGAGCAGGTCTTTGACAAGATACGAAGAGTGGTCAATGCTAAGGAAGAAGGAGTTAGAATAGATAGAATTAGAAAAGCAAAGGACAGAAAAGTCATAGTCGGCTGCACGAGTAAAGAGGAAATTAGGAAGGTCAGAGAAAAAATCAGGGAGAGAGACGGAGAGCTAAACGTAGAGGAAGTAAAAAATAAGGATCCGCTCATCATACTCTACGGTGTCCTCCAGAGCAACTCAGACGAGGACATAGTTAGTGCTATCTGGGCACAAAATAAACATCTCTTGAAGGACGCGAGCCCTGAGGAAGATCGCATTGAGATCAGATACAGGCGCAGAGCGAGAAACCCTCTCACCTCGCATATCGTGGCCCGGGTTACGCCAAGAGTGTGGCAAAACCTCACCGACGCAGGTGCGGTACACATCGACATGCAGAGAGTTAGAGTCGCAGACCAGTCCCCCCTGATACAGTGTTCCCGTTGTCTAGGGTACGGACATGGGAAGCGATTCTGTACCGAAGCGGTCGATGTGTGCAGCCACTGCGGCGGCCCTCACCTCAAATCACAGTGCGCCGACTGGCTCGCTGAAGCTCTCCCGACCTGCACAAATTGTACAAAAGCCAAGATGGCCCGTAACGACCACAACGCCTTCAGCAATGACTGCCCGGTGAGGCGCAAGTGGGAAGCACTTGCGAGATCCACCGTGGCGTATTGCTGAGGGCGTCCAAGGCTACAATTTTGTGCAGGCAAATCTCAGAAAGCAGAGGCTAGCGACCGACGAACTCTTTCTCGAAGCTGCGAAGCGTAAAATATCGGCCGCTCTCCTCCAGGAGCCCTACGTCGGTGGAATGAAGAAGCTTAAAAACTACAGAGACACCAGGATCTACCAGAGCGCTGACCAAGGAGAAGGGATTGTGAAGTCGGCCATAGTCGTAATGGACTCGACACTCGACGTGACACAATACCCGCAACTCACCACCAATAACATCGTCGTGGTGGGGATCCGGACCAGCGCCTGGCAGATAACCCTGGTGTCCGTGTATTTCGAAAAAGACCAACCGATCGGACAAGACCTGGAGCACCTCGCAAAAATCGCAAAGGAGGTCGGGACAAAGCGACTCATTATAGGAGGAGACACAAATGCCTGGAACACGTGGTGGGGAAGTGTCAGGACCAACCCTAGAGGTGAGGAGCTGCAAGGCTACATCGACGAAATGGGGCTCCAAATCCTAAATAGCGATAACACACCGACTTACGACTGCATCAGGGGAGGGAGGCGCTTCAGCAGCCACGTTGATGTCACTCTCTGTTCGACTGACCTACTCGCTCTGGTAGATAACTGGAAAGTTGTGGAAAATCTCACAAGCTCGGACCACAATGGCATAACATTCAAACTAAATCTACAAAAATCTACAGGCACCCACATAAAAAGAACGACCCGAATCTACAATACAAAAAAAGCCAATTGGGTCAAATTTCATAAGAAATTTGACGAATTGAGAGCGAAATATAGACTGACGGACATAGACATACAAAACATAAATAATATAGAAAAATTAGAAGCCAACATAGTTAAATATATTAAAGCAATAACCAAAGCATGCCTAGAATCAATCCCTAAAATTAAAAATGTACAAAAACTTACCTTGCCATGGTGGTCCGAGAGACTTGCTGAGATGAAGAGAGACGTCACGACCTTGAAGCGAAGAATTCGCTGCGCTGCCGCAATCCGCAGACCCAGAGTAGTCGACCAGTACCTGGAAAAGAAAGTAGAATATGAGCTGGCCGCAAACAAGGCCATTATAGAGAGTTGGAAGGAGTTTTGTGGGAAACAGGACAGGGAAGGAGTCTGGGACGGGATATACCGGGTGATAGGAAGGACCTCAAAAAGGGAGGAGGATGTGCCACTTCGGGTTGAAGGAGTATTGTTAGACGCCAAGGGTTCGGTTAAAGCACTAGCGGACACATTCTTCCCTGAAGATCTCCTAGATGCCGACAACACTGAGCATCGGAGAATCAGGGAAGAAGCTGAAAAAGTGAATGGTGGACAACAAGCTGAACCTTGCGATCCACCATTCACGCTTACCGAACTCAAAATGGCGACTGACTCCTTCAACCCGAAGAAAGCTCCCGGTGCAGATGGCATCACTGCAGACATCTGCAGAGAGGCAGTTCGGAATGACCCTAGTGTCATTCTGAACTTATTAAACCGTTGCCTCGAGTTCGGCCATTTTCCTAATAACTGGAAGGAGGCCACGGTAATCGTCCTAAGGAAGCCAGGAAAAGACACGTACACAGCCCCGAAATCGTACAGACCCATAGGACTGCTCCCGGTACTAGGGAAGATCTTCGAGAAGATGCTGGTTACCCGACTCAAGTTTCATCTGCTGCCGAGGATGAGTACTCGCCAGTACGGGTTCATGCCCCAGAAGAGCACCGAAGACTCCCTCTATACTCTTATGGAACACATCCGCGATAAAGTTAAAAACAAGAAAATCGTGACGATGGTATCCTTAGATATAGAGGGAGCATTCGACAGCGCATGGTGGCCAGCCATCAGGACCCGATTGGCTGAGGAAAAGTGTCCGATAAACTTGAGGCGGGTAATGGACAGCTATCTCCGGAATCGAAGAGTTACCATAAGATATGCCGGTGAGGAACATACCAGGGATACAAGTAAGGGCTGTGTACAAGGTTCGATAGGCGGACCCATACTGTGGAACCTGCTCCTGGATCCACTCCTAAGGCTCCTTGAAAGCAGAGGCGACTACGTGCAGGCGTTCGCAGACGACGTCGTCCTGATATTCGACGGTGATACCGGTCAGCAGATCCAGAGTCGTGCCAATGAAACACTCGAACATGTTCGGGCGTGGGGAGTCAGAAATAAGTTGAAATTCGCGCCCCATAAAACCGTGGGCATGGTTATAACAAGGAAACTCAAATACGACTCCCCACGCCTGAGCATGGGCGGTGTGGGCATTGGCATGGCTAAGGAAATTAAACTGCTGGGACTCACCGTCGACGAGGGCCTCACTTTTAACACCCACGTCGCGAACGTCTGCAGGAAGTCGCTGAAATTCTATCGCCAACTCTCCAGAGCCGCCAAGGTACAGTGGGGACTCCAGCCGGAGGTTATCCACACGATCTACACGGCAGTAGTGGAGCCTACCATTATGTATGCAGCGAGCGCATGGGCACCAGCCACAAACAAGATTGGCATTAAAAAAGAATTGAACGTAGTCCAGCGAGGCTTCGCACAAAAAATAATAAAGGGTTACAAAACGGTGTCACTGAACTCGGCTCTATTACTCGCTGGGTTGCTTCCACTGGACATCAGAATCAGGGAAGCAGCCTTGCTTTACTTAGTGAAAAAAGGTAACCCCCAGCGAGTAATAGGAGACCGAGAAGTCGAAAAGCTTGTACCCTACATTGATGCACCGCACCCAGCGACTCAAAAGGAGCTAACGTTTACATGTCTGGTAGACGCAGCAGCATTGGAGCAACACGATAACCATGGCCTAAAAATTTTTACCGATGGCAGCAAGATTGAAGGGAAAGTCGGCGCAGCGCTGTCTATCTGGGACGGCGCTGCGGAGATTAGTACCCGAAAGCTAAAACTGGACAATTGCTGCTCCGTCTACCAGGCGGAAATGTTGGCTTTGTGCGAGGCCACTGAGAAGGCGCTGAAGAGCCGAAGTCTTAGTTGCAATGTGTACTGCGACTCCAGGTCCGCTCTTGAAACGATCACTGACGTCACTTCCCTTCACCCCCTCGCTGTCAGAACAAGAGCCAATTTGTCCAAAATAGAAACACTTGGTAAACAATTGCGTCTATTTTGGATCAAGGCACACGCGGGGCTGGAGGGAAATGAAAGAGCGGACTCACTGGCGAAGAGCGCAGCACTACACATGAAAGTCAGGCCAGACTATGACAGCTGCCCGGTTTCATTCGCCAAGCGGCAAATCCGATTGGAGTCGCTTGACGA
>OY982949.1:25000-157500 GCA_963890685.1 Plagodis pulveraria
AGAAAATCGTGACGATGGTATCCTTAGATATAGAGGGAGCATTCGACAGTGCATGGTGGCCTGCCATCAGAACCCGATTGGCTGAGGAAAAGTGTCCTATAAACTTGAGACGGGTAATGGACAGCTATCTCCGAAATCGAAAAGTAACCCTTAGATATGCCGGTGAGGAATATACCAGGGATACAAGTAAGGGCTGTGTACAAGGTTCGATAGGCGGACCAATACTGTGGAATCTGCTCCTTGACCCACTCCTAAAACAACTTGAAAGCAGAGGCGACTACGTGCAGGCGTTCGCAGACGACGTCGTCCTGATCTTCGACGGTGATACCGGTCAGGAGATCCAGAGTCGTGCCAATGAAACACTCGAACATGTTCGGGCGTGGGGAGTCAAAAATAAGTTAAAATTCGCGCCACACAAGACCATGGCCATGGTGATCACCCGAAAACTGAAATACGACCCCCCACACCTGAGCATGGGCGGCGTGGGCATTGGCATGACTAAGGAGATAAAACTACTGGGACTCACCGTTGATGAAGGACTGACCTTTAACACCCACGTTGCGAACGTCTGCAGGAAGTCGCTCAACTTCTATCGACAGCTCTCAAGAGCCGCAAAAGTTCAGTGGGGATTACAGCCTGAAGTAATACACACAATTTACACGGCAGTCGTGGAGCCAACAATTATGTATGCAGCAAGCGCATGGGCTGATGCCACGAATAAAATAGGGATAAGGAAGGAATTAAATGTGGTCCAGCGGGGCTTCGCGCAGAAGATACTGAAGGCCTATAAAACGGTTTCACTAAACTCGGCCCTATTACTCGCTGGGCTGCTTCCCCTGGATATCAGAGTCCGAGAAGCAGCCTCGCTTTATTTGATAAAGAAAGGACATACCCAGCGAGTAATAGGAGATCGAGAAGTGGAAAAACCAGAGCCGTACATAGACGCACCACACCCAGCGTCCCAACGGGAACTAACGTTCACATGCTTGGTAGACGCAGCAGCATTGCAACAACACTACAGTGACGGACTTAACATCTTTACAGACGGAAGCAAGATTGAAGGGAAAGTCGGCGCAGCGCTGTCTATCTGGGACGGCGCTGCGGAGATTAGTACCCGAAAGCTAAAACTGGACAATTGCTGCTCCGTCTACCAAGCAGAAATGTTGGCACTGTGCGAGGCCACAGAAAAGGCACTGAAGAGCCGAAGTCTTAGTTGCAATGTGTACTGCGACTCAAGGTCCGCTCTTGAAACGATCACTGACGTCACTTCCCTTCATCCCCTCGCTGTCAGAACAAGAGCCAATTTGTCCAAAATAGAAACAATTGGTAAAAAATTGCGTCTATTTTGGATCAAGGCACACGCGGGGCTGGAGGGAAATGAAAGAGCGGACTCACTAGCGAAGAGCGCAGCGCTACACATGAAAGCCAGGCCAGACTATGACAGTTGCCCGGTTTCATTCGCCAAGCGGCAAATCCGATTGGAGTCGCTTGACGAATGGAACCGGCGCTATCAGAGTGGAGAGACGGCATCCACAACTAAGACTTTCTTCCCAGACGCCGTGGAGGCATACAGTATTGTCAAAAAGATGGAGCTTGATGCGCTGACAGTACAATTCCTAACAGGGCATGGCGGGTTCTCCTCGTACTTGCATCGGTTTAAGTGCAAGGAGAGTCCGGCATGTCCTTGTGACCCTGATGTGGAAGAAACTGCATTGCATGTTATTGTTGACTGCCCAATCTTTAGTAAGTCTCGATATAATATTGAGCAAGAAATAGGTATAGATGTAAGGATAGAAAATTTGTATGATATTATAAAAAATAAGGTAACTAGATCTAAGTTTATTAAGTACTGCAAAGATATTGTCAAAAAAGTTAGTATTAAAAATAAGTAGATATATAATAAAAGCACTACTTTATATTAAATATATAAAGTAAGTGCTTTGAGAAAATAGAGTTGTAGTAAAAAACAAATATAAATTTAAGAGATAGATATAAAAAGCTGTAAATAGTAAATAAGAAAAATAAAAATTCTGAGCTTGTTTGTCCTTAGTTAATAAAAAGAATAGCAACTGGTATCCCCCCAGTGGAAGGTATGAAAGATATGATGGATGGAAGAAAGAAACAGTATGAAAAAAGTAAGTAGGAAGAGTGAAAGCGAAGCAAAATGACTCTGATCATGTCAGAGGTATAATGTAGGATAGCTCGCGGGCCGGGAGAGTTTGCTCCCGGGCAGGAATAAAAAAAAAAAAAAAAAAAAAAAAAACCTAACCTAACCTAACCTAACCTAACCTAACCTAACCTAACCTAACCTAACCTAACCTAACCTAACCTAACCTAACCTAACCTAACCTAACCTAACCTAACCTAACCTAACCTAACCTAACCTAACCTAACCTAACCTAACCTAACCTAACCTAACCTAACCTAACCTAACCTAACCTAACCTAACACGATTAAACAATAAAAATCGAACAATATTAATTAGGGAAAATTTTATAGGTATTTTGGTAGATTCTGACAGAAAATATCGAAATTTCAACTTGGAAACATTTCTTTTAGAGTCCCTTACAGTCCGACTGGGTGTGTGATACCATCCAAGACGCAGCTCCGTGCCCCCTACACAACCTGCAAAAAATAAAATTTATTAGTATTATAGTTTAGAAATAATAGCGTTTTTCCTCAAAATCTTAGTGAAAATCTTCAAATTTTAGGCATAACTTCGTAATTTTTCACCCGTTCGTCACTTTTTTGGAGTGCAAATTCGCTTGCGGAGCTCGTACGCACCCCGCGCACCCGCCCGCAGCGCCAAAAACCCCAAAAAGCGACGACAATTTTCAAATTTTGGCATCTCAGTACATTTTGTATGTAAAAAGTCTTCATAGGCGGTCACATACCCTAAATCCATAGTAGATATATCTTCTTCTATACATTCCCCAATATAGGTGTGTCATACCTCTATAGAAGCGGATTCACGTCCCGAACACGATTAAACAATAAAAATCGAACAATATTAATTAGGGAAAATTTTATAGGTATTTTGGTAGATTCTGACAGAAAATATCGAAATTTCAACTTGGAAACATTTCTTTTAGAGTCCCTTACAGTCCGACTGGGTGTGTGATACCATCCAAGACGCAGCTCCGTGCCCCCTACACAACCTGCAAAAAATAAAATTTATTAGTATTATAGTTTAGAAATAATAGCGTTTTTCCTCAAAATCTTAGTGAAAATCTTCAAATTTTAGGCATAACTTCGTAATTTTTCACCCGTTCGTCACTTTTTTGGAGTGCAAATTCGCTTGCGGAGCTCGTACGCACCCCGCGCACCCGCCCGCAGCGCCAAAAACCCCAAAAAGCGACGACAATTTTCAAATTTTGGCCCGCCCACCCACCCTTTTGTGTTTACCGACATTAAGGAGGTAAACATTTTAACATATGACGAAAAATTTTTTGTAAATTCTGTAACTTTTTATAATTTTCCAGGATAGGCGCAAGTATAGGGGCTCTGATTATAATAATTATAAAATTTGTAGAGTGACGTGACTCACAAATTGGGACCGATATATATATTATATTTAACAAAACTATTTTTAAATTTTTTATTTTGTTTTATAATTGAAGTTGACTTGTTTGCTTGATTTTTATCAAGCATCTCTGACACTCACTTTGGTGAAATTTTATGTACAAATCCTTTAACTGACGCCTTTACACGTCGTTCTTAGCTAGTTGACTTCACTTTTGTGAAAAATAATAGCGACACAAGCACGGTCTGTGTTTGTTCTAATATTTATATATAGGTAACTTAATATAAAGGCGACCTACAACATGTTCGGCTTCAGAACGCCAACAAAAAATCAGACTGACCCGGAGTTAGTCGTAATAGAGTCTGACAACGAGGCAGGACCCTCGGGACAGTCAAAAAACGTTCGTAAAAGTATTGGGGAATGGGAGTCTGGACAACCGGAGGCTAGCACCATCCCTCCTTCTCCCAAAAAGACCCAAACGGTTGGAGTTCAAAAGCCCAAACCACTGGCAATACGTAGATTGTCGACGGAGGCAGCGCGGAGCCCACCCAAGAAAACGGCTTCAAAGTGCTCTGACCGGGTGTCAGAAGCTAGATCGTGGGTTTGCAAAGCGAAAGCCCATCTGTCAAACTCCAGGAACCTGAAGACCGATATAAAATCTGGAGTTACGGAAGCTATTGATCGTCTCTATCAACTTGTGAAGGAGACGGACTCGGTAAAGGGACAGAGCCACAAACACCACCAAGATTCTGACTCGAAGCATGAACTTGAAAACTCTTCTCCGCAATATCAAACTCAAAAATATAATATGGACCAGGAGCTTGCAAAGAAAATAGACCAGCATATGAAACTTTTAAGAGAAAATAGCGAAAAGATGGGAACTCTGAAAGAAACCCTAGAGAAGCATCGAGCTGACGACCAAATACGAGCCCATACACCTAATAACATGGACAAGCTTCTCAGCGAAGTGAAAGAGTTACGCAAGACCTCAGAGGAGACGGTTAGAAAAGTCTCCTCATTACAGGAGTCGGTACCTTCGTATGCCGAAGTTCTTTGCAGGCCGAACAACGCGACTAGTCCTACGAAACGGAGTACACAGCACTCCATCATAGTGTCCTCCGACATAGAAAAGGACACGAGTGAGGAAGTGCTGGGTAAGGTCCGGGAAGCGTTGGACGCTAAGACAAACGGACTCCAGGTTACTAGAGTCCGTAAAATAAAAAATCAAAAGGTTGTCATAAGTTGTTGCACCAAGGACGAAGCGACGAAGTTGACAGAAAAACTAACATCTAAAAATAAAAATTTAAGAGTAGAGGAGGCAAAAAACAAAGACCCGCTAATAATACTCAAAAACCTTCTTTCATATAACAAGGACGAGGAAATATTGTCATCACTCAGGTCACAGAACGCGGGTCTTCTGGGGGACCTGGCAGAAAACGACCTTAGAGCAACTGTGAGGTATAGGCGAAGAGCCAGAAATCAGCATGAAAACCATGTTGTGCTCCAGGTGTCACCTAAACTCTGGCAAAGGCTTACCACAGCCAAGCGGGTTCACATCGACCTGCAATATGTATCAGTGCAGGACCAGTCTCCGCTCGTACAGTGCACAAGGTGCCTAGGCTATGGGCATGGTCGCAGGCTGTGCACAGAGCCAGTAGACCTGTGCAGCTACTGCGCGGGCCCACACCTCCGCGCTGACTGTTCGGCATACCTGGCGAGCGAGACCCCGACCTGCCGCAACTGCAGGCTGATGAAGGCCTCCGAAACGAGCCACAATGCGTTTGACGGGGAATGCCCTGTACGCAAGCGATGGGACGCGATAGCGAGATCCAGCGTTGCCTATTGCTAAGGGCACCCAGGGGACCACGGATGTAATGGCAACACCTACGCCAACCAGAGCGATAAGGCCATTAAAAGTGCTGCAGGCGAACTTACAAAGAAAAAAGCTGGCTACTCAGGAACTCTTCTTGGAAGCCCAGAAAAGAAACGTCAGCTTCGCGTTGATTCAAGAACCTTATGTGGGCGCTGAAGGGGAGCTCAAGCGGTATTCGGGCACTCGAATACTACAATGTGAGCGAAACCGAGCTAAGCCGGTAAAGGCTGCCATTGTAGTATTCGATGATAACATAGAAGTCCTCAACGACCAAACTATGATCACAGAAAATATAGCTTTTACACTGATCAAGGCCGAAAAGTGGACAATCGCATTAGTTTCGGTCTATTTTGAGGACAGCCTGCCGCTTGAGCCGTACTTGAACAGAATCAAAGCACTCTTGGATATGACGCGGACTGACAAGGTCTTAATAGGCGGAGACATAAACGCGTGGAGTACCTGGTGGGGTAGCGTCTGCGAAGATGACAGAGGAGAACTCTACAGAGGGTTTCTAGACGAGGTGGAAATGCATATATTGAACCAGGGGACCGACCCCACGTTCGACACAATCCGTGGAGATCGCATCCTTACGAGTTGTGTCGACGTAACCGCCTGCTCTCCAAATATGCTGCGCTACGTCAAGGACTGGAGGGTGGACAAGTCGGTCACCAGTTCCGATCACAACGCAATATCTTTCCACCTCGATCTGGAGAGGCCGTCAGAAGTTAAGACCCCAAAGTCAACCCGTATCTACAACACTCGGAAGGCCAACTGGTGTCGGTTCACTGAGGAATTCCGAAGCTCGTTGGAGAGGAATGGTGTTTCTGCAGAAACCATCGCCGGGATAGATAACCATGAACAGCTCGAAAACATAATAAAAAGCTACATGGAATCCATACACTTGGCATGCAGAAACGCTATTCCCTTACTCAAACATAACAACAAAAAAGAGTACTTACCCTGGTGGACCGACGAGCTGGAACGCTTGAAGAGGGTTGCGAACACCATGAGACGGAGGATCAAAGGCGCTGCACCCCGGAGACGAAAACACGTTGTTGATGAGTACCTGAAACATAAAAACACATATGAGTACGAAGCCAGTAAAGCTCAAACCGAGAGCTGGAAAGCCAACTGCACCAAGCAGGAAAAAGAGAGTATGTGGGATGGTATTTATAGGGTGATCAGAAGCAAGACAGCAAGACATGAAGACCAACTACTGGAGGAAAATGGAGCCACTCTAAGTCCTGAAAAGTCGGTCGAGTTACTAGCCAAGACGTTCTTCCCGGATGACAATGCCTTCGAGGATAATAGTATTCACGAAGGCATTAGAAGGCTCGCGGAAACACTATGTGACTCGACGTTGGACGAAGTCGAGGACCCACCGTTCACCGAGGCGGAACTAAAAAGAACTGTGAGTGGCTTCAACCCCAAGAAAGCTCCAGGGCCTGACGGCCTCACGGCGGACATTTGCACGAGGGCAATATTCGCAGAGATGGGCGTCTTCCTGGAGATCCTCAACAAATGCATGTCCCTGTCTTGCTTCCCATCACCCTGGAAGGAGGCTGCAGTAGTGGTGCTTCGGAAGCCGGGAAAATCCGATTACAGCCAGGCAAAGTCATACAGACCGATTGGGCTACTGTCAGTTCTGGGAAAGGTCCTTGAAAAAATGATGGTGAGAAGGATAAGATGGAACCTCTTACCAAAGACCAATCCCAGACAGTACGGCTTTGTCCCCCAGCGCAGCACCGAAGATGCACTCTACGACCTGGTGGAAAAGGTCCAAGACAAGTTGAGGAGCAAAGAAATGGCGGTCATCGTGTCACTGGATATCGAAGGAGCCTTCGACAGTGCATGGTGGCCAGCCATTAAATCCCAGCTGATCACACTGAAATGCCCCCTTACCCTGAGACGACTGGTGAACAGCTACTTCGAAGGCAGACGAGTCGTGGTCACCTATGCTGACAAGACCTACGCCAAAAACACCAGCAAAGGCTGTGTCCAGGGGTCAATAGGGGGACCAACATTTTGGAATCTGCTGTTGGATCCACTCCTCAACGACTTGGCTGAACAAGGAGTCTACGTTCAGGCGTTCGCGGACGACGTTGTGCTAATGTTCTCCGGCCATTCAGCTCTAAAAATCCAGGAAAGCGTCAACCAGACACTCGCGTATGTGCGTGATTGGGGCGTCAAAAATAAACTCAAGTTTGCGGCACACAAAACCCACGCTATGATTGTAACCAAAAAACTAAAATTTGACACCCCAATCATGCACATGGGCGGGCTGGACATACCCGTCGTTGACGAAATCAAGCTCCTCGGCCTTACGATCGACAGAAAACTCACGTTCAATAAACACGTGGTGAACGTTTGTCGTAAGGCCGCGGACATCTATAAGATGCTCGCAAGGACGGCGAAAATAGAATGGGGGCTGAACCCGGAGATCATTAGGACAATCTATGTTGCCGTGATAGAGCCAATAATAATGTACGCTTCGAGTGTATGGGCGCCAGCCGCTAAAAAGATCATGGTACAAAAGCAGCTCAACACCATCCAGCGCCGATTTGCTCAAAAAATCTGCAAAGCATATCGAACGGTGTCCCTTAACGCAGCACTCGTGCTAACTGGGCTGCTTCCTTTAGATCTCCGGATCCAGGAAGCCGCCCAGCTGTACGAAGCAAAGAGGGGCAGACCGACGACGCTAGCTCAGAGCAGATGGGAAATTGAGGAGCGGGTTTCATACTTAAAGGCTCAGCATCCAGCCCAAGAGGAGGACATCACGTTCACATGCCTCAATGATATGCTGCCCGACACCCTGGAACAACACGAACTTCCCGAAATCCAGATTTACACAGACGGGAGTAAATTGGAGGGGAAAGTCGGAGCGGCGTATACCTATTGGGAGCGTGGACGGGAAACAAAGACGAAGAAGGTGAGACTCGAGTCGTTCTGCACAGTCTTTCAAGCTGAGCTGTACGCACTATACCAGGCCACTGAGCTATTGCTCAAAGTGAACAAAAGTGCAGCTGCTGTGCTGAGCGACTCGAGATCTGCATTAGAAATGGTCCAAAACCCCGAAACTTTCCACCCCTTAGGCTTTGCAATAAGACGCAATCTTGCGAGTCTCAAGGCCAAGGGGTGTGACGTAAAGTTATATTGGGTCAGGGCACACGTTGGAGTTCCCGGTAACGAAAGGGCGGATGAGTTGGCCAAGCAGGCGGCTCTTTACACCAAATGCTCGGCCCACTACGACAGATGCCCGGTGTCCTTCGCAAAAGGTGAAATAAGAAAAGACACGATTGACACTTGGAACCGTAGATACCAAGAAGGTACAACTGCTAAAATAACAAAGACCTTTTTTCCAAGTGTCACGAACGCATATAAAATAATAAATACAACAAAACTTACCCCGATCCTAACGCAGGTGATGACTGGGCATGGGGGGTTTTCTGAGTACCTGAACAGATTCAAGTGCAAGGACAGCCCCTCATGCGTGTGTGACCCCTGTAAAGACGAGTCTATTCTGCATCTGCTACTCGAGTGCCCAAAACACGATGCGGATAGGTACGATCTAGAGTCCGCAACAAATATGAAGTTGACTGAAGCCTCACTGTATGAGATGATGGACGGTAAAGACTCTAGACCGTACCTACTCGCATTCTGCACCAAAGTAGCAGGAGACGCCGTGTATAGGAATAAAACAAGGTGACACTGGGTGTCACAATGATCTATTCCAAAATTAATTTTATAAACCTGTAAAATGTGGGAACAACGCATAATTCTTAACCCCTCGTGTGTCCAATCTGTCCACCTCCTATGACACAATCGACCAAACTGCTCACGTTTTTTTATCCCGCGACGCCCCGTAACGTTTTTTTGTAGTACTAAGTAGTTTTCCATTACCTAAACATGTCACCCTAACATCCCCATACCCCAATATATTACCTATACCATACAAAAAATAACATTTTCATACACTTAGTTTGAGTGGATCAAACAGCGAATAAAAATATATTTTTCCAGATTTTGAGGTATTTTGTTTTTTAATCGAGTTTATTTGTGGCAGTCTCCAATCAACATATAAACTTCTTGGTACCAATGCAATCCTCATCATATTCTCTTTACGGGAAAAGAAATGAAAATAGACCTTTTCATGGAAAATTTTACAGGAAAATGGGTTTGAACAGACGACGAAAATGGCGGGAAACGGCATTTTTTATATATTTTTTTTATTTTTTTTTTCCGAAACTATTCCACCTACAACTTTGTTTTTTTTTTTAATGTGTGTATTTATTATGGTTCTTTACCCATGAATAATACCAGATTGTAAGGATAAATATTTTATAAGTAGTAACGAGATTAAAACAACGCGATTTTTTTTAAGAATTTTGGCGGGAAAACTGTACATAAGCGGATTTTATTTTTTTTCTCAAAAACTATACCATCTACGAATTTGGTTTTTCTTTTGATATGATTATTTAGATGTAATCTATACACCTGAATTGTTTCAGATGTTTAGGTTTACAGGTTTAAAAGTAGTTACGAGATTATTTATTACGTAAATTTCGATCGGTGAGTGTTTGCGCGGCAAAATGCATCGAGTGAAAGTTATTTTTTTTCATTTCATGATTTGAGTAATTTCTCGTTACCATAGAGTAATGCGGTTTTTTTTGTTGTATAGCCAATGATAGTAGCTTACTAACAACGTTTAAATAATAACGATCGGATAAATACAAGCTTCACACTAAACCTTTTTTTTAGACCACCGGAATTCCGGCCGTAACAAAAACGGGGGTCAAATAAAAAAATCTATAAAAAAAAAAGTTATCAATCCTTATCCTTTTAATTTCTTTTAACATCGTTATTGACTTGTTGCCTATAGAAATGCAAAATTACAGCTTTCTAGGTTAATTACTTTAGAAGTAGTTACGAGATTATTTTTAAATGACATAAATCTATACAAAATTTTGGCGCCAAAATGTAATTTGAGCTGGTTTCAGATTTCATATCAATTTTAAACATACTTTCTGTTATATCAGAATATTATGGATTTTTTCTCGCATAGCCAAGGATCCATTCTCACGAAAACCGTTTGAATTATGAAAATCGAACTTACGCAGATTTTATGGTGAATATGTAACCACGACTATTGACCGATCTCCGGCAGGCCGGATGGGACACATAAGGGAAATCCGGCAGACCGGTGGATACTCAATAGGGGATGACGATTGTTCATACAATAATCAGAACAAATATACATAGTTAATTGTTTGTATGCTGAATAAGAACAAAAGGGAAAAATCACCGAAGTTTAACTAATTTTGTAGTTTTAAATATATAATACCTAAATCTATATAGGACCTACCTTAATAAGGTAAACTAAATTATTTTATATCTATATCTTGACCAGAACTTTTTATTTTTATCGTTAATTTTGACAAAGTATTGATTACTATTTAATTTTTCGTAAAGTGACCAAAGAGTCACATATAAAACTTAACATTGGTACATCTTTATTTTCACCCAAACAAGGTGCCCGACTATGTCGGGGGTACATTGGTGGAGGAGGACGGCATAACAAAAAAAAAAAAAAAAAACCTAACCTAACCTAACCTAACCTAACCTAACCTAACCTAACCTAACCTAACCTAACCTAACCTAACCTAACCTAACCTAACCTAACCTAACCTAACCTAACCTAACCTAACCTAACCTAACCTAACCTAACCTAACCTAACCTAACCTAACCTAACCTAACCTAACCTAACCTAACCTAACCTAACCTAACCTAACCTAACCTAACCTAACCTAACCTAACCTAACCTAACCTAACCTAACCTAACCTAACCTAACCTAACCTAACCAGTAGATATATCTTCTTCTAAACTTTCCCCAATATAGGTGTGTCATACCTCAATAGAAGCGGATTCACGTCCCGAACACAACTAAATAGTTAAAAACGATTAATATTTAATAGGGAAAATTTTATAGCATATATAGTAGAATCTGACAGAAAATATCAAAAATTCAACTTGTAAACATTTCCATTAGAGTCCCCTACAGTCCGACTGGGTGTGTGATACCATCCAAGACGCAGCTCCGTCCCCCCTACACAACCTGCAAAAAATAAAATTTATTAGTATTATAGTTTAGAAATAATAGCGTTTTTCCTCAAAATCTTAGTGAAAATCTTCAAATTTTAGGCATAACTTCGTAATTTTTCACCCGTTCGTCACTTTTTTGGAGTGCAAATTCGCTTGCGGAGCTCGTACGCACCCCGCGCACCCGCCCGCAGCGCCAAAAACCCCAAAAAGCGACGACAATTTTCAAATTTTGGCATCTCAGTACATTTTGTATGTAAAAAGTCTTCATAGGCGGTCACATACCCTAAATCCATAGTAGATATATCTTCTTCTAAACTTTCCCCAATATAGGTGTGTCATACCTCAATAGAAGCGGATTCACGTCCCGAACACAACTAAATAGTTAAAAACGATTAATATTTAATAGGGAAAATTTTATAGCATATATAGTAGAATCTGACAGAAAATATCAAAAATTCAACTTGTAAACATTTCCATTAGAGTCCCCTACAGTCCGACTGGGTGTGTGATACCATCCAAGACGCAGCTCCGTCCCCCCTACACAACCTGCAAAAAATAAAATTTATTAGTATTATAGTTTAGAAATAATAGCGTTTTTCCTCAAAATCTTAGTGAAAATCTTCAAATTTTAGGCATAACTTCGTAATTTTTCACCCGTTCGTCACTTTTTTGGAGTGCAAATTCGCTTGCGGAGCTCGTACGCACCCCGCGCACCCGCCCGCAGCGCCAAAAACCCCAAAAAGCGACGACAATTTTCAAATTTTGGCCCGCCCACCCACCCTTTTGTGTTTACTGACATTGAGGAGGTAAACAATTTAAATATATGACGAAAAAATTTTTATAAATTCTTTAACCTTTTATAATTTTCCTGCATAGGCGCAAGGGTAGGGGCTTCGATTTAATTAATTATATAATTGTAGTGACGTGACTCACAATTTAGGGAGCCATTTATCTATTTCATTTAACAAAAATATTTTTTAAAAAATATTTTTTATTTTTATTTTTATTTTAATACGACTTGCTTGCTTGACTTTTAAGCAAGCATCTTTGACAATCACTTTTGTGAAATCTTATGTACAAATCTTTTTAATTGACGCCTTTTACACGTCAATTACCTTGACTTATCACTCCCTCACCGACAAATTGTACAATGTTTGGTTTTAGAACTCCAGACAATAAAGCAAAGGAAATGACATCTTTAGAAGCCAACGAGCAGCACTCAAATCCCAAAGTGACAGAGGCTGGGCCCTCAGCATTAACAAGTGACTCGTTGGCGAGCAAAGTCCGACTTAGCATAGGGGAAATTGAAGCTCGGACGTCGACACCGCTACTCCCACAGAAATCTCTACCGGACGAAAAGTCGAAGGCAAAGAACGCCTTAACTGCCTCCGATAAAAAACCCGGCCTGACAAGAGGGAAGGCGACGGTGTCAACGTTTGAGGCCGAAAAAGCTCCCGCTAGTAAACCTGGCCCGCAGAGAGCAAAAGCATCCGCATCTGCACCAGCACCAAACCACTCACCGAAAGCGTCTCCCAGGTTCAAGAATAGAGTGGCAGAGGCTAAAGCCTGCCTCCTTAAGGCGAAACTGAACCTCGGAAACAGCAGAAACCTAAAGGCAGATATTAAAGCGGAGGTGACGGACGCGGTCGAGAGACTTTACACATTGGTAAAGGAAGCGGAAGGAGAGAAAGATGTTGAGTTTGAGGGGAAAAAGAAGGAGGAAATCATAGTAACAGCGTCCCCAGACATGTCCGAGGTTGTGAAAAACCAAATAGAAGAGCACAGCAAATTGTTAAGAGAGAGCAGGGAAGACATACAAAAACTGACAGAAATGTTAAAAAAGAACCAGGAGATGAGCGAAAAAAGAGTGTCATACGCGGATGCAGTTGCCGGATCACCCAGGAAACTTCCTGGGATGACGGCAATGCATTCGATTATAATAACCTCCAAAGACGAACAAGAGACGGGGGAGCAGGTCTTTGACAAGATACGAAGTGTGGTCAATGCTAAGGAAGAAGGAGTTAGAATAGACAGAATTAGAAAAGCAAAGGACAGAAAAGTCATAGTCGGCTGCACAAGTAAAGAGGAAATTAGAAAGGTCAGGGAAAAAATCAGGGAGAGAGACGGAGAGCTAAACGTAGAGGAAGTAAAAAATAAGGATCCGCTCATCATACTCTACGGTGTCCTCCAGAGCAACTCAGACGAGGACATAGTTGGTGCTATCTGGGCACAGAATAAACATCTGTTGAAGGACGCGAGCCCTGAGGAAGATCGCATTGAGATCAGATACAGGCGCAGGGCGAGAAACCCACTAACCTCGCACATTGTGGCTCGGGTAACACCGCGAATATGGAAAAGTCTCACTGACGCAGGGGCCGTACACATCGACATGCAGAGAGTTAGAGTCGCAGACCAGTCCCCCCTGATACAATGTTCCCGTTGTCTAGGGTACGGACATGGGAAGCGATTCTGTACCGAAGCGGTCGATGTGTGCAGCCACTGCGGCGGCCCTCACCTAAAATCACAGTGCGCCGACTGGCTCGCTGAAGCTCTCCCGACCTGCACAAATTGTTCAAAAGCCAAGATGGCCCGGAACGACCACAACGCCTTCAGCAATGACTGCCCGGTGAGGCGCAAGTGGGAAGCACTTGCGAGATCCACCGTGGCGTATTGCTGAGGGCGTCCAAGGCTACAATTTTGTGCAGGCAAACCTCAGAAAGCAGAGGCTAGCGACCGACGAACTCTTTCTCGAAGCTGCGAAGCGTAAAATATCGGGCGCTCTCCTCCAGGAGCCCTACGTCGGTGGAATGAAGAAGCTTAAAAACTACAGAGACACCAGGATCTACCAGAGCGCTGACCAAGGAGAAGGGATTGTGAAGTCGGCCATAGTCATAATGGACTCGACACTCGACGTGACACAATACCCGCAACTCACCACCAATAACATCGTCGTGGTGGGGATCCGGACCAGCGCCTGGCAGATAACCCTGGTGTCCGTGTATTTCGAAAAAGACCAACCGATCGGACAAGACCTGGAGCACCTCGCAAAAATCGCGAAGGAGGTCGGGACAAAGCGACTCATTATAGGAGGAGACACAAATGCCTGGAACACGTGGTGGGGAAGTGTCAGGACCAACGCTAGAGGTGAGGAGCTGCAAAGCTATATCGACGAAATGGGGCTCCAAATTCTAAATAGCGATAACACACCGACTTACGACTGCATCAGGGGAGGGAGACGCTTCAGCAGCCACGTTGATGTCACTCTCTGTTCGACTGACCTACTCGCTCTGGTAGATAACTGGAAAGTTGTGGAAAATCTCACAAGCTCGGACCACAATGGCATAACATTCAAATTAAATCTACAAAAATCTACAGGAACCCACATAAAAAGAACGACCCGAATCTACAATACAAAAAAAGCCAATTGGGTCAAATTTCATAAGAAATTTGACGAATTGAGAGCGAAATATAGACTGACGGACATAGACATACAAAACATAAATAATATAGAAAAATTAGAAGCCGACATAGTTAAATATATTAAAGCAATAACCAAAGCATGCCTAGAATCAATCCCTAAAATTAAAAATGTACAAAAACTTACCTTGCCATGGTGGTCCGAGACACTTGCGGAGTTGAAGAGAGACGTCACGACCTTGAAGCGAAGAATTCGCTGCGCTGCCCCAATCCGCAGACCCAGAGTAGTCGACCAGTACCTGGAAAAGAAAGAAGAATATGAGTTGGCCGCAAACAAGGCCATTATAGAGAGTTGGAAGGAGTTTTGTGGGAAACAGGACAGGGAAGGAGTCTGGGACGGGATATACCGGGTGATAGGAAGGACCTCAAAAAGGGAGGAGGATGTGCCACTTCGGGTTGAAGGAGTAATGTTAGACGCCAAGGGTTCGGTTAAAGCACTAGCGGACACATTCTTCCCTGAAGATCTCCTAGATGCCGACAACACTGAGCATCGGAGAATCAGGGAAGAAGCTGAAAAAGTGAATGGTGGACAACAAGCTGAACCTTGCGATCCACCATTCACGCTTACCGAACTCAAAATGGCGACAGACTCCTTCAATCCGAAAAAAGCTCCTGGTGCAGATGGTATTACTGCAGACATCTGCAAAGAGGCAGTTCGGAATGACCCTAGTGTCATCCTGAACTTATTGAACCGTTGCCTCGAGCTCGGCCATTTTCCGAATACCTGGAAAGAGGCTACTGTAATCGTCCTAAGAAAGCCAGGAAAAGACACGTACACAGCCCCGAAATCGTACAGACCCATAGGACTGCTCCCGGTACTAGGGAAGATCTTCGAGAAGATGCTGGTTACCCGACTCAAGTTTCACCTGCTGCCGAGGATGAGTACTCGCCAATACGGGTTCATGCCCCAGAAGAGCACCGAAGACTCCCTCTATACTCTTATGGAACACATCCGCGATAAAGTTAAAAACAAGAAAATCGTGACGATGGTATCCTTAGATATAGAGGGAGCATTCGACAGCGCATGGTGGCCAGCCATCAGGACCCGACTGGCTGAGGAAAAGTGTCCGATAAACTTGAGGCGGGTAATGGACAGCTATCTCCGGAATCGAAGAGTTACCATAAGATATGCCGGTGAGGAACATACCAGGGATACAAGTAAGGGCTGTGTACAAGGTTCGATAGGCGGACCCATACTGTGGAACCTGCTCCTGGATCCACTCCTAAGGCTCCTTGAAAGCAGAGGCGACTACGTGCAGGCGTTCGCAGACGACGTCGTCCTGATCTTCGACGGTGATACCGGTCAGCAGATCCAGAGTCGTGCCAATGAAACACTCGAACATGTTCGGGCGTGGGGAGTCAGAAATAAGTTGAAATTTGCGCCCCATAAAACCGTGGGCATGGTTATAACAAGGAAACTCAAATACGACTCCCCACGCCTGAGCATGGGCGGTGTGGGCATTGGCATGGCTAAGGAAATCAAACTGCTGGGACTCACCGTCGACGAGGGCCTCACTTTTAACACCCACGTCGCGAACGTCTGCAGGAAGTCGCTGAAATTCTATCGCCAACTCTCCAGGGCTGCCAAGGTGCAGTGGGGACTGCAGCCAGAAATAATTCACACCATCTACACGGCAGTCGTGGAGCCAACAATTTTGTACGCAGCAAGTGCATGGGCGCCCGCCACAAATAAAATTGGGATCCAAAAAGAATTAAATGTGGTCCAGCGAGGGTTTGCACAAAAGATGGTCAAAGCGTATAAAACAGCATCACTTAACTCGGCTCTATTACTCGCTGGGTTGCTTCCGCTGGATATCAGAATCCGGGAAGCAGCCTTGCTTTACTTAGTAAAGAAAGGTAATCCCCAGCGAGTAATAGGCGACCGAGAATTGGAAAAGTTGGTGCCCTACAGAGACGCACCACACCCAGCACTCCAACAAGAACTTACGTTCACATGCCTGGTAGACGCAGCAGCATTAGGACAATGTAACAACGATGGCCTAAACATATACACCGATGGCAGTAAAATAGAAGGGAAAGTCGGCGCAGCTCTGTCCATATGGGACGGAGCTGCGGAGATTAGTACCCGCAAACTAAAGTTGGATAATTGCTGCTCCGTCTACCAGGCAGAATTGCTGGCACTGTGCGAGGCCACGGAAAAAGCACTTAAGAGTCCGAAACATCTTTGCAATGTGTACTGCGACTCTAGGTCCGCTCTTGAAACGGTTACAGACCTCACTTCCCTCCATCCCCTTGCCGTAAAAACAAGAGTCAATATTACCCAAATAAAGAAACAAGGTAAAGTGGTAAAATTGTATTGGATCAAGGCTCACGCGGGGCTGGAGGGAAACGAAAGAGCGGACGAGCTAGCAAAGAGTGCAGCACTACATTCGAAAGCCAGGCCAAACTACGACAGCTGCCCGGTTTCATTTGCCAAGCGACAAATCCGATTGGAGTCGCTTGACGAATGGAACCGGCGCTATCAGAGTGGAGAGACGGCATCAACAACGAAGGTGTTTTTCCCGGACGCCGTAGAAGCTTATGGCATTCTCAAACATATTAAGCTGGACCCAATTATCGTGCAAGTTCTAACAGGACATGGCGGATTCTCCTCGTACTTATACCGGTTCAAGTGCAAGGAGAGTCCGGCATGTATCTGCGATCCGGAGGTTGAAGAAAGCGCCCTGCACGCCATTGTCGACTGTCCAATGTATGGTAGGCAGAGATTCAACATCGAAAATGTAATTGACGTAGATATTAATGTAGAAAATATATGTAAAATAATAAAAGATAAAAAGGTTAGATATAAGTTTATCGAATACTGTAAAAATATAGCTAAAGACGTAATAAATAGGAATAAGTAGAGATATAAGAAGCGCACTGCTATATACTATAGTTATATAGCAATTGCTTTAGTAATAAATATGTAAATAAAAAACAAATAAAGGATAAACTTACACTTCACTATATTCTTAAGAATATGAAGACCTGCAATAAGAAAAAAGTAAAATTAAAACAACATTACAGCCAAAAAAGGTCTCTGACTCCCATGTCAGGGGGCACACGCATAGGGAGGATGGTTTTAGTCCGTAGGTCGCCGAGTCCGGCGGAGTCGGACATCACCCCTCTCGGGGTATCCATGAGGATTTCCTCCTTCCTACAAAAAAAAAAAAAAAAAAAAAAAAAAAAAAAAAAAAAAAAAAAAAAAAAAAAAAAAAAAAAAAAAAAAACCTAACCTAACCTAACCTAACCCAAAATTGTATTATTATTTTTCTTAAAATTATCAGCGACGACCTATGCCCAATTTTTGTGTGAGGCTAGGCTTACTATTGATATAACTAATTACAGAAAAAATTGATTTTTTACTCTTAAGCGCTTGGATTTATTAATTTTAGAAACTTTTTACCAACCGCAAAAACAAAAGTTAACTTTGTTTTCCTAATATTTAAAAAACGGGGGCAGATAGCCCAATTTTGACACTAGACTTTGTTCTATCTTCAAAAATTTTTTGGAATTTAATTTTTTTCGATATCTTTAAAAAACCTGTTCCCATACAAATAGCAAAAGTTTGGAAAATTATATTGTAAATTAAAAATTATTTTAAGTCTACTGTATTCTCTACCAAATATCATTGTAAATTATAGTTTATCCACCCCCCCCTCTCCAAATTTGAACCCCCCCCCCCAGCGCAAAATTTTATATATCACTGTTTTGAAATTTAACTTTAACGCGACAGATGAGCAATTTGCTCTCTATTATTATATTGTGTGATCGTAGTTTAATTATATATGTTTTATTTTGATTTATCATTGCTTATAATTTTATAAGTAATTTTGACTATTACCTTGTGGCATTTCATTTTTAAAATACTACTAGTTGACGCTTTTTACACGTCAACTAGCTTATGGTAACAGATTATTACAGACTATATTGTTGGTTGTTCCATATTATTACTCTGATTTGTGCAACTTTTACAAACTTTTCTTGACGCAAGAATATAGGAACATACCGACATAAGACGCATACCTCCAAGATGTACAGGACCCCACCAAAATCGACCGACGACGACGTCATAGAGGTGATGTCACCGTCCAAGCCAGAAATGGCAGCGGCCAACGTAAGACGCAGCATAGGAGAATGGGAAGCCAATAACTCTGGCCCCGCTCCCCTTGCAACAAACAAAACAACAAAGACAAGCCCTGCCATGACAGGAACCAAATCGGGACTGGTGCTGTCGCAAGACAGCAAGAAAAGGGCGGTCAGAAAAGTGTCTGCTGAGGTTCATACCCCGCCAAAACAACACCAGTACGCGAGCAGATCCGCTGAAGCAAAGGCTTGCTTAACCAAAGCCAAGCTTTACCTAAACACCTCGAAAAACACCAGGACAGACATAAAAAACGCTCTAATAGAAGCATTGGACAGACTCTACCAGCTAGTAAAGGAATCTGAAAAATCCGTACAAACGAGTGATGACCAAAAAGAAAAGAGGCTGACCGAGGGGAAGGGGCCAGTGAGTACAGCCACTGACTCTACCTTCTTGGTCAGCGCCGATCAAAACCAAATGGCATCACAGCTTGAAGAACACACTAAACTGCTGGTATTGAGTAACAAAATGATGAGTGAGCTTCAGGAGACAATGACGAGACAGAATGAAATCCTGGAAAGAGAAAGGACATATGCGAGCGTAGTCACAGTGCAAGGTGCAAATGAGCTGCCAAAGAGGAGCACACTACACTCTGTAGTAATAGCCTCCAAAACAGATACGGAAACAGGGGACGAGGTGTTGGAAAAGGTCAGGAGAGTAGTGGACGCAAAGGAAGGATGGGTCAAGGTCGAAAGGATACGGAAAGCAAGGGATGGGAAAGTTATAATGGGATTCAGGACAGAAGAGGAAAGGAAGAAAGTGAAGGACAGACTGGGAAAGGATGGAATAGACCTCACCGTTGAGGAGGTAAAAAACAAAGACCCGCTTCTGATCCTTAAGGACGTCCTATCAGTAAACACTGACGAGGACGTCCTAAAGGCATTTAGGAATCAGAACCGAAGTGTTTTCCACAACCTCAACGATGAGGAAAATAGAATAGAGATCAAATATAGAAGAAGAGCCAGGAACCCTCATACCGGACATGTTGTGCTCAGCACTTCACCAACCATCTGGCGAAGGGTGTGCGACGCAGGGTTCGTGCACATTGATCTCCAGCGCGTGAGGGCTGAAGATCAATCCCCGCTAGTGCAATGCACACGCTGCCTGGGCTTCGGCCACGGCAAACGTTTTTGTAAGGAGCCAGTGGACCTTTGCAGCCATTGCGGTGGCCCCCACTTGAGGACCGAATGCGCAGACTGGCTCGCAAGAGACACCCCAAGCTGCAGAAACTGCACGAAGGCAAAACTGGAGCACGTCGAACATAACGCCTTCAGCCGTGATTGCCCAATACGACGAAAATGGGACCAATTGGCCCGCTCTTCTGTAGCATACTGCTAAGGGCACCCCGGTGAACCAGACCCCCTACAAAATGGTACAAGCGAACCTCCAAAGAAAAAAGCTGGCCACCAACGAACTACTCCTTGAGGCTACAGAGAAAGGAATGGCAGTGGCGCTCATTCAAGAACCATACGTGGGCGGGGCAAAAGTAATGAGGAGTCACAGGGGCGTTAGAATCTTCCAAAACACTGGTGTAGGAGAGGGTACAGTTAAGGCGGCTATTGCGGTCTTCGATAACGACCTAAACGTTATTCAGTACCCAAAACTCACCACAAATAACGTCGTAGTGGTGAGGATCCAAACCAGTGCTTGGGAGATTACGCTTGTCTCCTTTTACTTTGAGCCCGAGCAGCCCATAGAGCCGTACCTAGAGCATCTTAATAAGATACAGGAAAACTTAGCTCCTAGAAAATTGGTAATTGGAGGTGATGCAAATGCCAAGAGTCCATGGTGGGGCAGTCCTGCAGCAGACCACAGAGGCGATGAATTGTCCGGAGCTCTCGATGAGATGACGCTGAACATACTTAACAGAGGGGAAATTCCGACCTTCGACACGATCAGGGGAGGGAAACGTTACAGTAGCCACGTAGACGTCACAGCATGCTCGACGGATGTGCTCGACCTGGTAGAAGACTGGAGAGTAGATGAAGGCCTCACGAGTTCGGATCACAACGGCATAACTTTTAACATTAGTTTAGAAAAAGCCAAAGGAATCAAAATTAACAGAACAACGAGAATTTTTAACACAAAGAAAGCCAATTGGTCTGAGTTTCGTGAGAAACTCAGCCAACTGATGCTAGAAAATAAACTAAATATACCTGAAATAGAAAAAATTAAAAACACAAACCAAATAGACATAGCAATAAATAAATTAACCGAAGTTATAAAAGAAGCATGCAAATTTACTCTAAAACAAAAAAGTAATAAAGCATTACTTACCTTGCCGTGGTGGTCCGAAGAACTCGCCGTCTTGAAGAAGGAAGTCGCTACCAGGAGACGAAGAATAAGACTCGCTCGTCCATCCCGAAGATCGAAGGTCGTTGAAGAGTACCTGAAACATAAAGATAAGTACGAATTAGAAGCAGCAAAAGCTCAAATCGAGAGTTGGAAAAGTTTTTGTGAGAAACAGGACAAAGAAGGGGTCTGGGAGGGAATATACAGGGTGATAGGGAGGACGACAAAAAGGGAAGAAGACTTGCCGTTGGAGAAGGATGGGGAAGTATTGGATGCAAAGGGGTCCGCAAGATTACTTGCGGAAACATTCTTCCCCAAAGACCTCACAGACAGCGATAATGAATACCATCGGCAAGTCAGATCAAAGGCGGAAAAAGTAAATACCGGAAATCAGGATGAATCATGCGACCCACCCTTCACAAAAACAGAACTTGAACAGGCATATAAATCCTTTAACCCTAAAAAAGCGCCCGGTAAAGACGGCTTTACCGCTGACATATGCGGTCACGCTATTGGCAGCAATCCAGATCTGTTCCTTGCGCTGCTCAACAAATGCCTAGAGTATTATCATTTCCCCGAGGCATGGAAAGAGGCCACAATTGTAGTGCTTAAAAAACCGGGGAAAGATAATTACTCAAACCCGAAAGCGTATAGGCCCATCGGATTGCTGCCAATATTAGGCAAAATCTTTGAGAAGATGTTGATGGCCCGTCTTAGGTTCTACATCATGCCAAGGATGAGTACTCGCCAGTACGGATTTATGCCACAAAGGAGTACTGAAGACTCCCTCTATACACTAATGCAACACATCCGGAACAAGCTGGACAAAAAGAAAATTGTTGTTTTAGTGTCGTTGGATATAGAGGGGGCCTTCGACAGTGCCTGGTGGCCAGCAATAAGAGTCCGGCTGGCTGAGGAAAAGTGTCCACGCAACCTGAGGGGGGTCATGGACAGCTATCTCAGAGACAGAAAGGTCAGGGTTCGCTATGCGGGAGAAGAATTTGAAAGAAGCACTAATAAGGGTTGCGTCCAGGGTTCCATTGGGGGCCCACCCATGTGGAACCTACTCCTGGACCCACTGCTCAAAAGTCTGGAGGAAAGAGGTGAATATTGTCAGGCATTCGCTGACGACGTCGTGCTTGTCTTCGATGGTGACTCAGCTCTGGAGATAGAGAGTAGAGCAAGCGCAGCTCTCGAACATGTAGGGAAGTGGGGTGTCAAAAATAAGCTCAAATTTGCTCCGCAAAAAACAAAAGCGATGACGATAACTCGCAAGCTGAAATTTGACACCCCACGTCTCGGCATGGGAGGCGTTGTGATTCCTATGTCCCGAGAAATTAAAATACTGGGGGTCACCATCGACGACAAGCTGACCTTTAACACTCACGTCGCGAATGTCTGTAGAAAGGGAATAGCTATATACAAACAGCTAGCGAGAGCAGCAAAGTCAAGCTGGGGTCTCCATCCTGAGGTGATTCGGACGATATATGTGGCAACCGTAGAGCCTGTTGTACTGTATGCCGCCAGTGTGTGGGCGCCGGCTGCTGGAAAGCTAGGCGTTATCAAACAGCTAGGGATAGTGCAGCGCGGGGTTGCGCTGAAACTGTGCAAAGCGTACCGAACGGTCTCCCTCAATTCTGCGCTCGTACTGTCTGGGATGCTCCCCCTCGACCTCCGAGTCCGAGAAGCGGCGCAGCTATACGAGGCTAGGAGGGGGGTACCCCAGTCAGTGCTGAGCGGAAGGGAGGTAGAGAGGATGGCTTCAGCTGTCGAAGCTCCACACCCAGCACAACGCATCGACCTGCAAATAACATGCCTGGCCAACCAGCAGCAGGTAGAAGAAAATGAACAACTTGACGTGAGCATATACACGGATGGGAGCAAGATTGAGGGACGGGTTGGAGCGGCCTTGTCCATATGGAAGAATGGAACCGAGACCAGAACCCTCAAGCTTGCTCTACCAGATTACTGCACCGTGTATCAGGCCGAGCTTCTGGCTATATGTAGAGCAACCGGAGAAGTACTGAAGCATAAAGGATCGTCGTTTGGAATCTTCAGCGACTCTATGGCAGCTCTCTTGACCGTAATAAATTACAGTTGCCTCCATCCCCTGGCAGTGGAAGCCAGAGAAAATATAACATCTTCGTCTCTCCAGAACAAAATAATAAAATTGTTCTGGATCAAGGCCCACGCAGGATTGGAGGGGAATGAGAGAGCCGACCAATTAGCCAAGAGAGCCGCTGAAGGCTCCAAACGTAAACACGATTACGACCTGTGCCCGGCTTCATTCATCAAGCGAAATATTCGCATGAATACGCTTGATGAATGGAACCGGAGATATGTTGCAGGAGAGACTGCAGCAATCACGAAAATGTTTTTCCCGGATGTTAGGACGGCATACAGGACAATACGAAAGATGGAGATAACAAATAACAAGACTCAAATCATGACGGGGCACGGTGGGTTCTCTGAATACTTGAACCGCTTCAAGTGTAAGGAGAGCCCATCGTGTCTCTGCGATCCCACGAAAGACGAAACGGTGCCACATATGTTGTTCGAATGCCCTATACACGCGAAAGCTAGGTACGAATTTGAACAGGAGTACAACATAACATTGAGACCGGACAATATGGCAGAGGTAATGCAGAGCAAAATAATGAATAGCTTCCTAAAGTACTGTATAAAGATAGCAGAAATAGTAATAAAAAGAAATAAAACAAGGTAATAAAAGTTATGTTTACATAATATTTAGAAATATTATTGGCAAGCATAAAATAAGAATAGCGTAAGAAAATAAAATAGTATTTGATAGTATTAAGGATCAAATTTTTTTCTTAGAACATGTTCAAATTAGATGCCATACGAAAAAATGTAATAAAAATATAGTTAGTATAGAATAGAGTATTAAGTAACTGTAAGTAAGTATTAAGTAACTGTGTAATAGTATACGATAGTCTTAAGGAATAAAAATGTGAGAACTTGTTTAAATTCGATACCCTATGAACATATGAACAATGTAATAAAAGATAGTGTAGAATAGAGTAGTAAGTAGATGGGAAACCCACCCATAATGTTCAAAAGATGATGAATGAAAGAAAGACCAAGTATGAAGCATGAAAGTACGAGAGGCATAAGAGCGAGAACTGGTATGAAAGAGACGACTTAGCAAGCACAGGCTCCGACCACGTTGGAGGTAGCAGAAATAAAAAAAAAAAAAAAAAAAAAAAAAAAAAAAAAAAAAAAAAAAACCTAAACCTAACCTAAACCTAACCTAAACCTAACCTAAACCTAACCTAAACCTAACCTAAACCTAACCTAAACCTAACCTAAACCTAACCTAAACCGAACCTAACCTCTGTATATTTCAAGGCATGCGACGTGTACAAAGTAATCTCAAGAGCGGTACGGGCGCAGTGGGGTCTCAACTCTGAAATCATACGCACAATCTTCTTAGCGGTAATAATAGAGCCTACTGTGCTTTACGCCGCAGCTGCCTGGGGTTCGATAGCCGACAGAGTGTACGCGAAGAGAATGCTGGACAAAATTACCCGTCAGTTTGGAATCCGAATCTCTAAGGCTCACAGGACTTTTAATATCCCTTACGTCCTCGGTCACCCTTGCCAGGATAATCCCACTGGATCTCAGAGTGCTGGAACAGCTAGAGGTTTATTTGATAAAGAAAAGAGGTACAATAGCACAGCTCCTCGCAGACAGGTGTCTACAGACAAGGACTAGCGTGTGCGTGTGGACTGAGTGACCACATTTTTTTTTGTTTATTTTTGTTAAGTTAGTAACTTCAAGATTTAGTAAAAGTCATAAAATAATTTGTAAAATGCGAATTGTAATTTGTAATCAATTAATAATAAAGTTATGACTCTTAAACTATGGTCTCTCAGTTCACACACTCAAAATTCCAAATCTGCGTAAATACATAACTCATACTCACATATTGTATTCAGATATTTAGTAAAACATAATTTAAAGCATAGTCTTACGATTTTTTCGCTACGCTCAACAGACCTACGAAGTGTGGGAGTGAAAGGTCCTAAGCTGCTACAAACCGTCACGAGAAAAAAAGAGATAGTGAAACAAGAAGACGGTATGTCATTTTTTACTCGAGTAAGAGGCCATAGCGTCCCGGCCGCTTCCAAGTCGGCGCGAATTTTGTGTATTTGATAATTATGATAATTTTAATTTAAGTAAAAAATTAAAATTAAATATATCAGTATTTAGTAAATCTTTTTGACTACAAGGATGTGTCTTTTTATCATGTATTGATTGCTCTTAAGGTTAGATAATTGCTATTTAATATTTTCAATACAATTTATGTAGTAGGGTGACCACACAATGAAAATTCATTTGAGTTATTAAGCTTATTTACGCTAAGTATTTCATTACTCAGAACCGCCAATGACGTATTTAATACTGGCATAAATAAATTTCACCACGTGACATCACACACACTAATACCTGTTATAAAACTGATGAAATTCACGAATTCGTGAATTTACTCTATAATTTTATCAGTTTTATAATATAAATATATATATATATATATATATATATATATATATATATATATATATGTGTGTGTATATTTAGCCAGTGTCATGTTTTAGAAATAACAGTTTTACAGATATTTTCGAGTACAAAGTAGGTCAAGTCAAAATCAGAGTCAAGTAAAATGTTGTGGTCAAGACAAAGGTGAGTCATTCATGCCTTGTTGAAGTGGTGGAAATTTTACAGGAATTTTTCATGGAGCTCAGAATTAATCACCAAAAGTTATGTTTTCTAAGTTGTAGTACTTGCTTACACTGGTGCACGATAATGAACACTCAATGAATCATTCTACATCATAATTTTACATATCAAAACTCAAAGGAACACTAGTTTAAGCAAAAAATACAAATTCCCCAAAATTGACTTTTCCTCTCGTACTCTTTCCCGCCTAAATCTTCCACTAGATGTTTTGGAGGGCAGTAATGAGATTTGAATTTGGCACATGTAATATAGTGCCTTTGTGCACTCTACAAGATTATACGAAAATATTGTATGAAAAACTTACTGACCATTTTGAACACTGTAGGTACCGTCGTCGCTGCTTCGGTATGTGTAGTAAAAAAAAAACAAATCAAACGCGCGAGCACCGAATACCTATTTCAAACAAATTAATGACGCGAAACTTTCGTTCTCAAGATTAAAAAGAAAAATTATAACGAAAAAGCAAATATAACCGAATTAGACTCTAATGTTGTCTTAGGTTTTCGCGATTATTACACATTGTAATTAAACAACTTTAAACGGTTTAAATCGCGTATACTTATCATTATTTTTATCCAATTAGTCACCCCGTGACCACGATCACTGCAAAGTGTTTGAAACGTCGGGACAAATATAATGATAAGTATACGCGATTTAAACCATTTAAAGTTGTTTAATTACTACCAATTAGACTCACTGAATTTAATATTACGATGAAATGAAATATGGAATAAAATATAAAATAAAAACGGCTTCTTATACTAAAAAGCGTAAAATTACTCGTGAAAGTCGGTATCATATCGCTACAAAGGTGGATCTCAATATTCTGTTTGATACTGAACCGATTTTAATGAAACTTGCACTGTTCCCTAAAAGTGAATACCATTAAAAATCATCACATAGTTGTGGAGAAATGCATGGACTAACATACATACAAAAATTTAATACACATATAAATTCTCGTAGGTACTAATATTTTTTTGGAGGCCCTAATAGACCACTATAATTATGTGAATAAGTAGTTTCTATAATTTTACATAAATAAGTGTCTAACTATTACCCTAATTTCCCAAGTCTGTTGAAAATGTCAAGGAAGTAAAAAAGCAAATATTAGACAACGGCAGTAAGAACACGAAGACACAAGCCAGAAAAATCGAAAAATAAATACCTGAAATTTGGCGCCATTAGGAAAAAGCACAAAAATCTTAAAACTCACAAAGAAGTGTTAAAATACGAATAATTAATTGCATTGGTTTTACACATTGTAAAACAGTAAAGTGATGCAAAATAATATCACGGGTTAAGAAAAACCCAAATTGTATTACTAAATCACTTGCATAGTAAATTGTCAGTGTGGTCACCCTACTACATAAATTGTATTGAAAATATTAAAAAGCAATTATCTAATCTTAAGAGCAATCAATACATGATAAAAACACACATCCTTGTAGTAAAAAAGATTTACTAAATACTGATATATTTAATTTTAATTTATTACGTATAATTCAAGAACTTTCAATCAATTTACATATTCACCATGTGTGAACTGAGTGACCACAATTAAATGTTAATTTTACTAATGTAGCCAAAAACGGTGCTCTTGTTTTACTTTTACAAATTTACATGTAACTTTTACTAACGTTAGCAGTTAAAATATATAGTTTTTGTGGCATAATTAATAAAGTATATGTGTTTTATAAGTGGTCTCTCAGTGACACCAGGAAGAATTTTGTAATTTGTAATTTTAGTTTCCACGTTGTGGTTTGTTATCTTCTAAACACTTTAAATTATGTTTTACTAAATATCTGAATACAATATGTGAGTATTAGTTATGTATTTACGCAGATTTGGAATTTTGAGTGTGTGAACTGAGAGACCATAGTTTAAGAGTCATAACTTTATTATTAAATCATTACAAATTACAATTCGCATTTTACAAATTATTTTATGACTTTTACTAAATCTTGAAGTTACTAACTTAACAAAAATAAACAAAAAAATGATGTGGTCACTCAGTCCACACGCACACCGTATAATCTTCCTCATCCTGCACTAAGAAAGCGGGTTCACTACCAGACTATCGAAACTGAAGACGACATCACTAGGATCGACAACCCTTATCCCCTAATATTTACAGATGGAAGCAAGCTTGAAGGGAAAGTTGCTGAAAGGGCGGGGCTTTCACTCTCTGGGATGAGGGTGAAGAGCGTCGAACCTCTCACGTCAGATTAGAAAACTATTGTAGTGTTTATCAAGCTGAGTTAATGGCTATAGTGAAAGCACTTGAAACAATTTCTGCATCACCAAGGCATGATAGAGCAAACATTATCAGCGATGCAAAATCCGCATTAGATACTATCACAAATCCTAATGCCCTTCACCCATTGTCTGTCCGCGCTAGAAAACTCATCTGCGAGATTCAAAATGCGGGGGGCACTATAAAACTTTTCTGGGTCCGTGCCCATGTTGGCGTTGCGGGTAACGAGCGCGCAGACGAACTCGCAAAACACGCAGCCCTACAGAATAGACAGGCTCCCGTCTGCAGAGCCTTCCCCTTGGCCTACGCCAAACACCTCATTAGGGGCTTAACACTTACCAAACTGCAGCAAAGGCATGAGGCATCGGATACCGGCGCCACCACAAAAATGTTTCTGCCAGACATCAAATCAGCCTACAAGATCCTATCGAACATGAGAATGACAAATCTCAGGGCCCAGCTCTTATCGAGACACGGTGGATTTAAATCATATCTCTATCGATTTAAACTAGCAAGCTCACCCTTTTGCGTTTGCGATGGCCTGTCAGAAGAAACTGTGGCGCACATTCTCCTAGACTGCCCGAAATTTGGCGCTCTCAGTTTTGATTGCGAATCCAAATTAGGAGTAGTATTAAATATTGTTAATGTAGCATCTCAGCTCGGGAACGACAACTGCCGACAAACCTTCCTTGAGTTTGCTGAAGTGGTAATCCGTAAAGCGGCAAAGGAGAAAGGACTGGCCGGCCCGTTCTCCATACAAACGCCGTTGAGTGATCACTCCCTTATTTGAGGATTTAGGTCCGAAATAAAGTATAATACCGATTGATCTCGTCATTATCTAGGCTTGTATGATGCCAAAATTTAAAAAAGATAATTAATTTGTAAGTTTTAAGCCTCGAAAACTTTATATGAAAATGTTTCGAAGCTCATAATTCTCAAGTTAATTATTTTATTACAATTTTAGTATCATACAAGCCTAGATAATGACGAGATCAATCGGTATTATACTTTATTTCGGACCTAAATCCTCAAATAAGGGAGTGATCACCCAACGGCGTTTGTATAGAGAACGGGCCAGCCAGTTCACCCTTAAATAACAGTCGCGTACTCATAATATTAAAATAATCAACGCAAGACCTACAGCTATAAATCACTACTATCCAAGTCCCAATATCTTAAGATTAGTAAATTCAAATGGCAACATAAAACTAATCACAACTTTTCTGTTTTCTCCCATGGGTTATCCTGCACATTTCAGCAACTGGCCTTCTATTCCGACACGCAAACGAATTTACGGAGAACCACTTCCACTAACCAAATGTAGTATAATTCTAAATAACTAATTAATTATACAATTTAATGATATGAAATTTAATTATGTACTATAGATATATGAATTAGATGAATTTGTTATTGAATTTAGAATATAAGCATTGAATCTTTATAATTATTGTAAATAAATGTAGAAATACAAAAATTGCAGATAAATTTATAATATAAACATACTACTTAATTTGATCATACTGTTGAAATCAAATGAAATTAAAATTATATAAGGCCAAAGTTAATTATATGGTCATATAGGTATTATTTTATTTTAAACATTGACTCTGTTGTTAGAACTGAAATTGTTTAAACTGTTTAATAATGTAGTCAAACCGAGGAGAGGGTACATCTCTATTGTCAAATGTAAGAAGCACAAAGCTCTGATTATTGAAATGTATTTAATGATTACGTACACTTTACAATTTTTCAAATGTAATTCAAATCAAGGAGAGGGTAAATATCTCCAAAAAGATAAAATTGGTGTATAAATAACAAACTACTCATTGTTGCCGTAAGAGTAAACTTTTGTAAACTAGCATCATAGATGTTATTCATTATTATAGATTACATGTTTAGTTAGGGAGGGGAAGCTGGCCACAGTACTCCGAGGCGTGCATTCCCTGCTGCATGGGTTGTTGCTGGCTTGTCAGTCTGAGCGGAAGTTCAGGTTGACCAAGATCACTAGCAGTTTGTGCATTTTACTTTAAATACAAATATATAAGGATACTTTTAAGATAGCTTTTAAATTAGATAAGTTAATTTTAGTTTAGTTTAAGCTTCTTTTTTTTACAAGTTCTTCTTTTTCGTTACAAGCAATGTGTATTGAATAAATAAAATTATTTTGATAAATTTATATTTGATTTTGTAATGTTATCCGCATAGCAGGCGTTATTGCAAACCTAACAATATTAAATTTTTTTTTTTTTAATGGTACCTCCAACTAAATAGAGGTAGTTAGCTCGCGGGCCGGGGCGACATACTGCTCCCGGACAGGAAAAAAAAAGAAAGCCTTACCTTACCTAACCCATAATAAATAATGGATATATAATACATTATTATAATAGCACATTGTCAAACCATTATCAAATAGCAATTCACCATCACTGATGACTAACAGACAAGTGAATTACTGATATTTACAAATTTAATAGCCTATAGCTGGAGAGGGCGAAATCTCCTGTAGCATAGTTGGATTGGAACTTCATTTTATATATGTATAAACTAAATCACTGCAAACAATCATTCTTAGTTTTCTTTATAACATTATTTTAATTTTGGTTGTTTTATTGAGATGCTATTTTTTTATATTTATCTTTTAATTAAACAATAGCCATTGTAAAAAAGTAATTACTACGTAAATACGCTCCGGTTATAATATGCAGAAAGCAGTTAAATAAGCAATAAAAACAAATAAAGTTGACGATATTCTGACCTCTTAATTAAGATAACGATATACATCTAGAAAGAAACCGCCAAGCGCGTGTCGGGCCACGCGCATTGTAGGGTTCCGTAGTAGCCCGTTATCATAATATAGAATGATTCTGTTGTTATTTTTTATCTCTTCCACTATCTTCCTGTTAAAGCTAAAATATAAGAGTACTTTTGCTGCCAAGTTATTATGTAATTGTAATTCTACGTAAAAGTATTCTTAAATAATAATAATTTTGAAACCAACATCGTTGACCACAAATAAAGTAAAAATTGTTTGTTAGTTAGACAGGTACAAAGCGCAAATGTTATTTAACCATTTAAATAGTTGATTTATATATAAAAGAAAAACGAAAAGTATACACCGATAAATGCAAGTGAGATTATAAAAGGGCTATCACACTGTGTCATATAGGTTAGCAGGAATACATATTGGAGTGATCATTGACGCTACCCTTGAGCAGATCCAACAAAGACCTCCTAAACTAGCTCACCCGCTCGTGATGTGTCTATACAATTGAAACGAGGGTTCCGTCACACGACACAGTGGCGATCGCCGGCCCTTGGTACGACAGGGGAACAACAAACACTTCTAGTCTACGGCGGATGAGATCTAAACAGTATCGAATACCGAAGCTCATCGATCAACTCTGTACACTTATAATATCTATTATGACTTAGGTCATACAGAGGCCTAACAACAAATTGTTGTCTCCTGGAGTTTAATTACAATAATTTATAATTGCTTAGCAGCTCTATATAAGGTTTAATTATATGAAAATAAAATTAAACCAGCGACGTAATTGAATATCAATAATATAACATTTGTAAAGTGGGATCCATACTGCCACAGCGTATCAAAAAAAAAGTCAAATGTCAAAATCATTTATTCAATTTAGGCGTCTACAACGCTCTTATGAAGGGCAAATACAAATTTTAGTATTTGAATATTCTATATTGAACTGCCACGTTAAGCAAAAAAAAATCTATAGAGCCACTGCGAGAAGAACGGGCAAGAATCTTGGGGCCATTCTTTTAAACGTCTTTTAACAATATTTTACAAATTAACACTTACACTTACTATATAATAAAGTTATTACATTATTTGTTTAAATTACGTAGGTGACAGGCAATAGCTTGGCAGAGGCGGAATTGTCCAGGCATTTTTGTCGTTTCAGTTTACATTTGTCTCTAGGCCTAACCTTTTTTTGTTGACGTTTTCGTGCTGGTGATTTATAATTACTTAATTATTTTCATGAAGAAGAAGCTAATTTTGGGAAATTTCATTAGTATAAAAAAAAACTATAGGTTTCTGTAACCCCCCTCCCATCAATGGGGAACATTCCGCCCTCACTCCCCTTCCCTATTGCACAAAATATATTCATATACCATACCTAAAGTCCTTCCGATGTATGTAGATATACATATTTTTTAAAAATTAATTATTTAAAAAAACTTTTTCTGGAAACCCCCACCCCCTGGGGGGATGCTACACCCCCCTCTCCCCCCTCTATCCCTTCCTATAGTACATAAGTAGTATGTATATCGATTCTAAAGTCCTTCCACTACTTCATCTTAGTAACTTTAAAGGATTTATTCTAAGAATTTTGTATTTGGTGCAAAATTATCTAACACCCAATGTAGACGACGCGAAGCTCTGCACCTGTAACTAATTAAAATGATGTTTAAATATAGAATAACGCTAATGCTATAATGTAGACATTGTTAGGTACTTACCTGTATTACATTCCAAATAAACAGAAGTAGCGGCGAATGCGCGCATTTGTATGTATATGCGTGCCCTACTGCGACAGGCAGCAGGTAGACACGGCCCGACCTGCAGTCGCGACTCCAACGCCGTTCGATACGCATCTACGTTCACTTACATGTTTTCAAAGCACTTATTACGCTATCCTAGTTGTTCAGTTTCTTCATCTCCTCAAGACCACGCACCTATCGTCTACACCCAAGTTCAACAATTATTACTGCTAAAGTAATAAAGTTATCTTAACCGCTATGATTTTCCTTGAAAGTTCATGAACTGCACTATCATGTTGATTTTTTTCTGATTTTTTAAGCCAGCAGTTTAGGCTTTAAAGGGAAGGGGGGACGCCCAATTGGAACAGAAATTGCACTTTAAAGTTGTTTTTTTTTTTTATGCTTGATTATATTTATAGCCTTTGACCACTATGTGATGTGGTCGAAGATGTTGTTCAGGCTAACCTAGAAGTACTGGGCTCTCAAGGACAGCTAAGTGCTTGGCGACAGATTTTCTACTTGAGGGTGGTAGCTAGCCAGGCGGGCATTCGCAAAATGCCATACCACCATGCTAAAATTGAAGCTAAATGAATGAATGAATGCTTCGTAAATGAAGCATTAAATCGAACAATCGTAGTAGCAACCCCTTAATCATTTTAAAATACCTTTTCAATGATACCCCAGTAGATGACATAGACTACGAAAAAAAAATTCATACCCACAACTATAGTATGGGAGCTACACAAAAAAAAAAAAAAAATTTACTATTTTGTCGGCGTGGTAAGTTTACATACCCTTACAAAATTGCAGCATTCTGGTACAAACGGTCTCTTAGCAAAACCTCGGACAGACTAACGGACATGACGAAACTATAAGGGTTCCTCGTCAGGACTACGGAACCCTAAAAATAATCAGCGCATTTTAGAAACGAAGATATGGTCCTATTTATGCGCTGAGCAGTTTTGCTGTATTCTTTTATATTACTTACTATGTAGCTGGTGCGTAAACCTAACCCGAAATGTGGCTGGCCACGACAGCGCCGTGTGTATCGTTTGAATTACTAATCACACTCCATCTTTTTGAACTCATAAAAATATGTAGGGATAGCTTATATCCAGATTTTTTTTGTGTAGGTACAAATTATTTTTATAAGTTAGTAAATAACTTTGCTTTAACAATATATTAAAGTTGCGCAAATCAGATGTTTCGCGTCAGCTTTGTAAGACTGCAGCTTTAAGCACTAATATTGTATTTAAAACAAATTGATATTACGTAGATTGTAGACCCGCTGGAGCAAGTCTAAGCAGGGTTGCCAACCTTTGATTTTTTCCCTCGTACAGAAGCAGTTAAAAATCACGTATTTAGCTTTCGAACCTCGTACATCCTCATATTATGTGTAAAATGTGATAAAATAAAGAAAAAAGCATTTAAAAGACGTTATACACAGATAATGCTTCTTTTGAAAGTTTGTAAGAAATAAAACAACACTATAAAAAAACTTCTTCATTTTGTAAAATAACAAAATATTTTGCTTAAAAATAGATAACTTACATAATACTTCACATACTTTGTAGTTTGTACCACAGACTATGACGACCTATAACTATAGAGGGTAGAGGTACCCTCCATGCCTATAACATTATATCTCTGTTGCAATATAATGAAGGCAATTATTCAAACAAATATGGTTCATTTTTGGTAAATTTCAAATTTATAATGAAATTGATTGAATTCGAGTGAGGCGATATCAGGGTCTATTGAACATGTTGACATAAATGTTCCTGCAATGAAAATTATTATTTCAATCAAATCAAAATCTCGTACATAATTGTACGAGGATAATATCGTCCTCGTACCTCGTACGGAACACCAGAAACCTCGTACCTGTACGAGAAACCTCGTACGGTTGGCAACGCGAGTCGAAGGTAGTATGATCTTGAAAGTAATTATATTTGTGCGCTTTATTTGTTTATATTTTACCCATTGCCTACCGATAACTTTACCATTATCTCACTTGATAGCGTATTGTTATGTTGCAAGGTACCTGCCTACATTTATTGTTTGGTGATGGTGGGGATCAAAGATGGTTATATGAAATGTTTCAGATCACACCATTAGGTACGTCCTTGCTTGAAATAAATATTAGTCTTATGGTCCTTGGCGTCAGATTTTCCCCTTGAACGTGCTTTAGTAAGTTAGCAAGATAGGTATTCACAAAATGCTCTCGAACCTTATGGTGAAGCTCAAGCCCTTGTAGTGATTTGAAATATGCTTGGCAGTTCATAATTAGACATTGTTATAAGATTCTCAGTGTTTTTGTATAATTTTGTAAACTCCCTTTGTTGTCGGTATCTGAGGGCTCCGTCCGCCGCCGGCTGTAATAAGTTATACTTAGGTATGTACATATATAGGTACAGTAACAGTGGAGTACGCGTACTAACTAACACGATGGTTCATTTTGTTTCATACAACACGCTCAAGATTATGTGTGATTAAAGCAGAAATTACATGAATTAGGTTATGTACCAGAACCAGGTCAGGTACCTATGTGTTGTAATTTAGTCAGACAAGGCAGCGTTTCACAAATAATCTCTTGAATTTATTATCTATGTGTGTTTTATATGGTATAGTAAAGTTATAATACGGCATATCTCCCTAGGTTATTTAATATATACACATGTGTGTGTTTTTAGTCGTTCATGTTAAATACGTACCTAAATGATCTGGCAGAATGTGGTAGGTTTTTGGGTACTGGGTAGCAGTCTGTCCTGCTCAATGAAGGTAGTAAGGCCTATACAGATCTCTTCTGCAACGAATCCTCCCGCATAGAGATCGCTCTGTTTGATTTAGGTTAGTTTAAATGTAAACCCAATTTTGAACATTTGAAGGAATTGAAGATTCAGGGAAAATGTACAGTGCACCAAGTAATAAACATCTGATGTAGAGTAGGTATATATGTACCTATGGATATTTAGATATCTACCTATGTAACTTTGCTGAGAACGCTACGCGCGGTCCCGTAGTTTCGATTGCTACGAGCTACGCAGTTCACGTGAGGCATTGGTGCTACATATTTCGTGTAATACGAAACACAGAACTAAAAAGTGACAAACAGTACTCGAAGCACTTGATGATGTTTTTTAGTCGAATGTATAAGGTTTTGGAAAAGTGATAAAACAAAAGTAAATTGTTAAATTGTACAGCAGAAGCTCATATGAGGTTGTTAGTATTTTTTGAATAGTCCTGTATAATATTCAGTTTTGTTTCATAAACACCGTAGCACACACCCTCTACACAAATAATAATGTAACAATACAATAATACATTACTATATCTTAAACAGGTATAATTTACTTGTAATGAACAGGAATATGTTTGTATATAATTTGAATACCAGTAACTATTAACGCTATTTATTGTTTAAATCTGTAAAAATATTGTAAGCACTTGTACTTCCTTTCAAATATGAGTAATTTGTTTTTGGAATTTCTTTCTTAGTACACATATTAATACTTAGTGATTGAATTTTCCAAAACTTATCAGAGCGCTTGGTCGATGCGACGCGTGACCTTATGCTCGCACCTATTTGCTCAAAGAATAGGCATTGTAATTGAATGGGACAACGCTGCCAGCATGCTGAGCAAGCTGCCAACTAGTACTGGGCTGGAGCCCTAAAAATAATTATAAATGTCTCCGATTTATACTGTTGAAAGTTCAACGGTCCTCGTTATTTCAAAAATGGCAACTACGAATAAGTAGTGCTTAAAATTTAATAACAGATGCAACTCGAACCCCACGCAATAAACATATCTTTATCGATTGAAAATATAATGACACCGGACAATGATTGTGTCTTTCAGTGAGCTACTTGGTGAGCAGATATGAACTAGTTAATTAACTTACAGCTGGTGCGCCATCCATCCAAATGACGACCACAGCTGACATTGCCTAGTCTATTCTAGGGAACGACTATAGGCAAGAGTAACGCGGCATGTCAATTACTCATAGAAATATTTTATATTTTTGAACCCTTAAGCGCGATCTAAAGTAGCAGCTTGATGCCACCCAGTTCATACTGAATCTGACAATCATGAAAGTAACCAACGTTGATATAAAGCTCATAACAGCGCACGCTGCTACGTGCCAGTTATTTTAAAATTTCAGAAAATAATAATTTTCACATGGACGAGGTCTTTGTTTTCAAAATCCTATATACATACTATATGTATTAGGTTTATCTATCGACTAAAATGATGTTATAGTAGAAAGCTACAAGGTCAGGTCTGAATCTGATTCGTATTTAGCTCTCATAATACCACCAAGGATTTTAATATCAACCAATAAAATACTAGACAACGACGTGTCATCGTGAAATATCTATGCCTTCTATTCAAAGCACGTGTCATTTATATCAAGGACTGTGTATGCATGGTAATTAAATTGCCCTGCATTTATTCGCTAAAGTTATATTTGATATTAGCATCGTAACCGATGCCATTCAAAAATTTGATCTATTTGGTGTTAGAGGATGCAGCGGCAAGTCGTCGTTCACCGAATAGTGTAAAATGCAATGAAAACGTTTGGGTGTTTTAAGAAGGTAGAGTGCCATCTGTGATTGTGTATAGTTTCATCGCGGGCAAATAGTACCGCGAATATAACATGAGGTCGCTTTACAGGAGCGATAGTAAAAAAGGAGACACTTCTCTAATTTCAGGTTAGGTACTTTGAAGAAGAACTACTTTCAGGAACATTATTTGGATATAGAAAAATAATACTGCCCATGATCTAAGAAAATCCACGAAAACAAGGCTTTCTATTCCCAAAGAAACACAAGCTTACGTCACAATCGAATTAGCTCTTTATTACAACATGATTGCAGCAGAATACAAGAATATGGTTCTTTTTTCTACGAACGTTTTGTTCTAAAATATTATTAAATTATTTTTAAACGCCTCATCGAACGTAACACATCAATCAATGTTAACCAAAGAAAAGGATATGAAAAAGTTATCTCACTCCTGTCTCCCAAAAGTTCCACCATTTTGACAATTATCGCCATCTCTGTCGCACGTATATGATATGCATCTATTTCGCTCTCGTTCATGCACATAAGTACAGTGATTCACAAACTGTTGTGGTCGGGACCAGTAGTGCTCATTTTTGTTAGCTACGTGTATAGTAAAAACATACGGATGATTCTTTGTTCTATTTGGAACTGTAAGAGTAAATGAAGTGAATTCGGGTCTTTTTTTCATTTCCTGCAAAAGTGTCTGTTGCCTAAGAAAGGCTTTGCTATTGTGGATCTCAAACAACTGTTAAATATGGTATGTAATGTAAAATGTGAATAGTTTTATAACGTACCTAAATGGTTTCTCCTTCCGATACTGTAATCTTCTAGCTTTATTTGCAGTAAAGTGCACACCAAACAGATAACTACGTTTACTTCTTCGGCATAGAAAACAGCTATTTGATTAGAATCTATGAAAAATTTAGGCCGAGTAGCATCAACGGTAACCAGTAAAAGAAAACTATGTAAAGTGTCAAAAACTCTGTAATAACTTGATAACCATAATTAATTCAAAAAATATCTAAGTAAATTAAATGTCTTCTTTCCGTCATTTACTTTATTTTAAAACAGTGGAAATCTATCAGCTGTTACATTACTGCCCCCGAATTTCCTCAAATGAGGTATAAAGTTTGAGAACTTTTTATAGAAGTGATGACGTGAGCCGTCCCGGTCACGTGACATCCGGTCGCGGAGTGTTTAAGGCCCTCTTGTACTTGCACAGTAGGCAAATTTAGCGTGCGAGAGTTGCAGGCTATGGACACTACGCGGCGCTGCGCTTTAGATGCACAGCGCTCGTCAGGTCGATGTCCCCAGCCGCACGCTATCAGCTTCATAGTGTAACTAAAACAGTTGATCTACTTTAGGTATCTGCTACTAAATCCAGTACTCAATTATTATATTCTTGTGACTATTCCCTTATAGTGCAACTAACACAGTTGATAACCTTTAACTATTACTATTAAAATACATACCGTTAAGTGCTTGGCGACAGATTTTCTACTTGAGGGTTAGGTAGCTAGCCAGGCGGGTAATCTCAAATTGCTCTACGACCATGCAAAATTACTGGTTCTGGAGGACTCATAGCGGCACATACCGTTAAGTGCTTGGCGACAGATTTTTTACTGGAGGGAGGTAGCTTCTTAGAGGGCACTGCTGCTCACTTTCCGGTATTTTGCCCTTAGTTGCCTATTACGACACCCACAGTTAGTAATTGGGGCGTGACATAGCCCGGCACCCCACGGGCAGTCCGTCACCCCACGGGCTCGGCTACACTATTTACAGCTCACTGAACTAAAATAAGTGAAATGTTTAGAAAACCATACTGTACTTTTTATACTGTGGCGCGTGAAAACAATGCCATCGAGAAAGTATTTTTTTTATTTGGCATGGTTTGAAATGACGTACAAGACACTCGCCTGATGGAAGATTCACGCCAGCGGATAACCATAAATGTTGCAGTGTCACCATTCTGCTAATAATAATTCTGTTTATAAATATTTCTAGCTCGTAATCGTAGGCGGGTACTGAATGACGTGCGCGAGAGCTTGAATCTTTAGATTTGTAGTTTATTTTTTCTTGTTAAAAAACTATAGCTAAATTTTAAAATGTGCCTTTTAACGTTACTAATAAATAACAAGCTCTATCTCTATCCGCTAAAACTTCCACATAGTTTCATGACAGTATCTTTTAGTTCTACCTGATTTAAGTAGCGATATGGTGTCATGTTTGACATTTTTTTTTATCGAAGAAATTGTTCATAATCACGTTTTTGACTTTGTACGTTCCTGGAGTATGTTTAACTTTATATAAATGATTTTATATATTCTAAATTTTCAATTCTATTCCAGTTACAGATTTTAAAAAATGTCTTAAGTAGGTACAACCTCGCCTTAACGTGGCGCGTTATATGATTGTCTCATCCATCATGTTACCTATGTGGTTTGTTTTAATGGTATTGTGACGGAACTCGCCCAAGGCCCACCTGATGTTAACTGTTAGTCTCCTCACAGATGCGTTTCGTCACAACTTACAAAGTATACACTGCGCCCATCACGCCGAGACACAGTATTTTTAAATAATATATGAACGCTACTTAGCAACTATTTAGCTTAGTAATGGATAATGAGGTCGAACGTATTTTAAACTAACAACATTGAACTAAAAGGTATTATGAAAGACCCGAGAAAAGGATGAATCTTGTGCTAAATATCTTAATTAAAAAGTACAAAATGGCTATTCATTGTAGCTACTGATTTTTGTACATATTGTTAGGCGTACCGAAGACTTTTGTAGCGAGTGTTTATTTCGAATATGATAAATAATTCAAAGTTTTCAACTCTGGTTCCGTGGAAGACGCTACATGCGTAGTCACTTTAGCGCCATCTCACCTTTCTGAAACCCACGTGAGGGCGCCGCGGCTACTTCGGCAGAGCAACTCAAGCGGCGCAAGTATGCTAGCCTCGGTATGGGTTACATATTTGAGCCGTTTGGTGTAGAGACGTTGGGTCCGTGGGGACCGGGAGCTCATTTATCAGAGCGCTTGGTCGATGCGCGTGATCTAAATGCTGGCACCTATTTGGCTCAAAGAATAAGCATTGCAATTCAACGGGGCAATGCGGCCAGCATGCTGGGCACGCTGCCAACTGGTAGTGGGCTAGAGCATTTGGACTTATGAGTCTGCAATGACTTATAGGGATCTGCTGATGCTTTAATTGTAGTAGCTGTAGTGTTGTATATAGTCCGTAGTATTAATTAAGGCATACCGCTAGTAAATAAAAATAATAATAATAATAGTAAAATATTAGACGTAAGTGCCAGTATCATAACTATTGTGGGAGAAGCCTATGGTTCCTGAAATACAGCTGAAACTAGTTCGGGAGCTATATTTAAGATTATTACTTTGTACATAATATAACTTGTGTCAATAAAAACTATTTGTATTTGTATTTTATTTGTTAGTGTACTACTACATAGTAGTACACATAGTTTCAAGAATGAAAATAGAAAAGTTTTTGATGACTTTTTATTAAATAATACATATTTATTTCAGGTAACAGACACAATAAATAAATTTAAAATGTACGGACCCATTGCACGTAAATACCTTATTTTTTTTCTAAATATTATTACAAGCATTATCGCGTGCTAAGCGAAAATATATTTAACAAATGATTGGAGTACAAAATTGTATGCCCAAGGCGGAAGTCGAATAAGGGTGCGGTATGCTTGACTATTTTCGCTAGTATTTACTTCTTTATGCCTTTTAGTAATTTTCTTTTTTTGCGTGGACTACCATCATGGAACTGACTCATATTGGGCTCTGTTACTCTCAGTATCTATAAGGACCTAGAACTGATAAAATCGCGATGGACTCGACCTGACGTAAGTACTGTCATTCATAAAAACATATTATGTCCACAGTCACGCCACAGTTTGATTACCATTCTAAATTTACCAAAGGAGAAAAATGTATATTTGCCCATTTAATAATCACCTTTGTAGCCATTGTAGTCATTGTCATCATATACTTTGTCCACGCGTGTGTGGTCACCCACACTGGGAATGAGATATATCGAATAACTCGGAGACAACATGCGCATCACAGTGCTGTTGCCCAAGGTAACCTACAATGTATATCTATCTGTAGCTACTGTACTGCACTGCACTGCACTGCACTGCACTGCACGTACCGCGTAGCTGTGACCGCGCCAACTCTCGTACGGACAATCTTTGCGCCCGCGCCGGGGATGTGAGGAGCGGTCCCTTACCTACTTAATTGCTCTAAAGTCATTATTTATTTATATTTGTAAAACCAACAGCTATACAACAATCTATAACAGTTAGTGAATACAACAGTAAGCCAATTACAGTTTTCACTGACGGTGTGTTTGGGACATAAAATGGTAAGTTTTCACCAAGTTTACTAAATAAAAACCGGCCAAGTGCGAGCGGAACTCGTGCACGTAGGGTTCCGTAACTAAATATACTGTGAATAGATAAAGCGTCTACCTGTCACCGTTATTAGTATCGTGCAAGCAGCGGTAAAAAAATCAAATTTATTGTATAGGAGCCCCCCTTAAATATTACTTTTATTTTATTTTTAGTATTTGTTGTTACAGCGGCAATAGAAATACATCATCTGTGAAATTTTCAACTGTCTAGCTATCATGCACCGTTCCTGAGAACTTGAGATACAGCCTGGTGACAGACGGATAGACGGACGGACAGCGAAGTCTCAGTAATAGGGTCCCGTTGTTACCCTTCGGGTACGGAACCCTAAAACCAGTGTTTTGTATAAGATAAAAATAAAAAACCAAAACACTTTGTTCTTTGAATTTTTCACATAAATTTTGAGGTTAAGTGTAACAAGTGTTAATACAAAAGTAAGTTAGTTAGGTACCTACAGCTTTGTTATATATTTTTTTCTATAGGACTTGTAGTTTTGCCGGAAATCGTGATAAGCTGTTTTTACCCTTAAAAATACACCCCTTCCATTTCCCGACCTCAGATCGCCCGTAAATTATTTTATCCTTTCTTATATATTCTCTTTCATTATCCACGGGTTTCACCCTACTATTATTTATTATCACTATTTACCATTTTTAAAGGCTTCTGCACTGGTCCATTACGCACCTCCTTGCCTTGGGAATACTCGTATAGAATGGATCGCTATCCAATAATTGCGTGTATCAATTAAAAGTTCCACTCGCACGCACAATAAAGGAATTCTGTCTATACTCGGTGGTTACATCAGGAATCTCAAGTGTTTTATCAAACGTAAGAATTTTATATGGAGTAAAGAAGGATAATTTGCTAAGTACGTATCTAAGGGCAATCGAAACCATTAACTATAATTTTAAAATAAAAAAAATAATAATAATAATCGGCAATAGCATGTCTGTTTTCAAGTGACAAGAAGTGTTTTTTTACAGATGTCAGTGTAATTTTAAGAATTATAAGTCTAAACACAATTACTTTAAAATTATTCTAAGTTCTAGTAAGTACTAGAAACGTGTGAGCAGTTGGGGTTTTTACAGAATCCCCTTGGTCTCAAACTTTACCACGTGCGTCGTGGCGTATTCGGCTAGGTTTCTGGAAGTCACAGGATGGAACTAGCCGATATATGTACACGGGGGAACAATTATAATCCACTCACCGACTAGCGGCCCGTGTACTCCAAGGGAGTATTATACTAAAACCCCTAACCTCCTAGGACTGCATTACTATTCGGTATAGTTTATTTAGATAACACTTCCCTTTATCCAAAAATCGACTGTAGCTCGCCGATGGGTAGGCCACTGTCCTCCGGGGTTCACAAATTATTTCAATATGCAATTCTTGTCTGTATTAAGGATGTCCAGCATCCGAATTCACAATCACTACACGAACGAAGATTTATTACGTGACTTCACGTTAAGTATATCACATTCAAAATTCAAGTCAAGTTATATGCACGTCCGCGCGCGTTACGCAACCTCGCGTCAACTAGCAAGGCCATACAGTTTATAGGCACGTCCGCGCGCTAATCCTTCGAATCGGAAAGCAACACGCGACCTCGCGTCAAATAGGTCAAGAGCGTACTGATAGAAATAAATTAATGCCCTATCCTGCCGACGCCGCGCCGGAATAATATTGTGAACAGTATCCGTGTCCGCGCGAATATGAACCCTATAAGTACGCCTAGAGATAGGGCTTCAACCCGAATGCATAGTTTACCGAACACCTACTCTACAAAAATAACTCTACCAAAATAAAGTCTTGAGAAATAATTAAGGTTCCATACATATTGTGCTGTTGTAGTGTACTGTACTAAGCCCAACAAAAATGTTTAACCTGAATGTAATGTTTCTCATGTAAGTGAATTTATTCTTATGAGAAATAAATATCTTAAACCAGAAATAAACTCTATCAAATTTGTAACTCTACGTTAGGATTGATCTTTCCAAGAAATCTTCGAAATAGCACAACAAAATAAAAGTTTTCTTTAAATGGACTGTATAAATTGTACTCACGATTACACTTGCACTTTACCACACCCATGCTGACGCCAACACGTTGACGTGACTGACTCGACGATTCCCCTGGGCTGACTCGACGACTCTCCTAGATCGTCTCGATGGCCACTTACGTTTTTTTTTTTTTATTCCTTATAGGTTAGCCTTTGACCACCATCTCACTTGAAGGTAATTGATGATGTGGTCGAAGATGCGCCCCCTGGCGCCGTCCACCGGTACTGCTTGCCGAGCTCCTTCCGTCGGCTGCACGCCCCGTGTCACTCCTTGCAGTGACACCACTCCCGTACTGGAGTGATTGGCACTTCAGTACCAATCCACTACTGGTTTCCACGAAAGGTGTAATGAATACCGTGATGAATACAGCGAAGAGCAAACTCGAAGATAACTATAGTTTGCTCTTCGCTGATTCAATCTGCAAGCTATGAACAGTATCTTGCATCTTCTCTAGGTTAATCACCCTGGACGCCACACCTGTGAGGCGGCCACTAACTTCAGTTAACTTGTCATTTGAATAGTCGCAGGTAACCTCGAGTTCTGACAGCTCATGAGCTCAGCTCAGCTTTTATTGATATCATATCCTCCTTGAGTCCAGTTAAACTAGTCAACTGGCGTTTCATCACTTGGATCTCTTTCAAAATGGAATCAAGGGACGCCGTTGCTTCAATCGGAGTGCTGGAGGGAGCTGGAGATGGTGCTCGACACGTCGGACATCTCCACTGCGTTCTTCTATCAGCACCGTATTTCCTCCAGGTGATCTGAGATATATTGGCACACCCAAAGTACAAATGACTTTTGGAGCTAGAGCTTTGGACACCATCATTGAAATTGCCGTCACTTGCAGCGCACTTCATTATAGAAATTAAATAGTAATAAACTTGGAAGGTTTAAGAATTTTAACCCAAAAAAAATCTCTAAGACTGAACGTAAAAAATGTGCCAAACGTTGGTGATGTATTTCTGCCGTAAGTGTAGCGGCCAGGAAGCCTTAGCGGAACGAGTATTCGAACGGTATTGAATTAACTACGTAGTGGTATTAGAAGGTATAAATCAGAGTTTAAAACACGCAAAGAAATGTACTGTGCCGTATCAACCGGATTCATCAATGTTAAACACAGCCCTCTTCGTTTAGGGGGAGGGTTTGCACTAATCCCCACGCTTGGCTGTCGCGTTAGGGATAGCAGTTTCGCAGAAAGTGCTTCAGCCAACCAACCGGTATTTTACCCTCGGTCGCCACCCCACAGCTCAGTGAGATTGGTGCACAGGCTACGGGACCGCCGTCACCAGTTTACTGCTAGGAGTTATCGTAAGGACTCAGGAAAGAGAACAAGACAACCAGCTCATCGGTTCCCACAGGACATACGATATTCACATAGGCATTAGTAGGAGTATACGTAGGTAACGTTTACTTCTACAAATACCTACAGACACATTATATGTTCAGCGTGTTACAAAATAATATATGTAAGTAATTGAAAAGATGGTGTACATTTAGTAGAGGAGCGAGCTGAGTCGGGATGCGTGGGCGCGGTGTTAGTGCGCGGGCGCGCGGCGTGTGCGTGTGTGCGTGTGGGGTCGGCGTGGGCGTTGTCGCCGGCGGCGTGCGTGGCGGCGCGCTCCCACCCTCGCCTCGCGCCGCTGCTGGGGGCGTGGACCCTGCGCCTGCAGCTCGCCCACACTCCAGGTACTGCCCATGCCCTGCGCGGTCTATCTCACTATAATGCTGGCCAGCTTTATTGGATAGTGGTTGTGTATTTACCAAACTTTACAGCCTCGTCATCGCGTCATAATAAGCGCTCATGAGTGAGTACATAGTTTTAATAATTCAGCTTCGCGAAACTCGAATAGTGTCCGTCCGTCCCAAGGCCTGTTCCAGCAGACGAGGGTTCCTTCCACGGCACTCACATTATTTCACTCGGGTGCAAGGTGATGTGTTGCACATCCCTAAGTGACAATAACTACTGCGATTGATCAACTTGGCCTCTCCTGCTCTCGACGTGCTATCGAGGCTTTGTCACATTCTAACAGTATTCAAATTCAAATTAAAGTATTATGTTTGGAGAAGAAATATGGTAATAATAATAATTTACCTACATTTAATTTAGATTTTGTAGTTTTTGCAGCTTTGAAATAGCTTAAAAATAATGCAAACCAGCATGAATGTGGCCATAGAACACCTGTTACGTTATAAAAAAATATTTTTAACAACAATAAGATAAGAAAATGAATACAGGGAATCATAGTGTGGAGACCAGGGACTACCTATATATAAATTTAATTAAGTAACTTCATTAGCTGATTTATTTTTAATGAATGATGTACCTACATTATTATTTTTTACCGGCGGTATGCCTTTATTAACAAAATACTACGAACTATATGCAACACTACAGCTACTACAATAAAAGCGTTTAGATCCCTATAAGTCATTGCAGACCCATAGGCATTAATTCGTTTTAAGAATTTTAGTTTTTATGGTTGTTGAAATGTATATTATTATTATTATAAACATGACCATTAACGTCGTGCCCACCATCTGCCTAACCATTCCAGTACCGTATATAGAGTCTAGACACAAAGTTTTCATTAGAAACTAAAATGTTTACCGTGTATAGGATTGGTTGTTTTTGAGCTGTTGATATTTAGCGCAAGCGCCATGATCGCGTGGAGTGAACAGCTGTAGTGCATGCGGCCGGTTGGATGATGGTCAGCACTGAAGGGACACACAACTCTGTACTTATCCACTTCCCTTCGCCTTTTTATTCGGCAAGGCGATGATACTACAACGTTAATAAATCTATACATGTGATAGCTAACACTATCACTCGTGTACGTTAGCCTCTAATATATTATATAATGTGGTGCCGCGACGCCCCACTCCCACTCCCCGACCGCATCGATCGCCGAAACCTCTCGCGCGTCGCCCACCACGGTCATTCTAATTACTTATCGCGGTTCAATAAATGAATGAATTCACATAAGTCTCGCAACACCATACAAATGTCGGCATACAAAACAAACTACATCAGATCGTGATGTTTTGGAAACTTATTCGGCGGCGGATTTAGAATATTTGTGAAATTGTCTCGAATCTGTTCTACAGTGCATCAGCGATGTTCTCGCGGACCCGGGCGCATACGGATTGTTACGTGAACGTATGGCCTCACTGATCGCCAGAGAGATAAGAAGAACTTAAATAACATACCTACTGTGGACATCTCACTGTCCAATCGTGCGTCATTGAAATAGTCATTTACAATTTTATAGGTATACTATAGCTGTACTAGCGACTTCGTTCGCGATTGCCGTACTTGCAAACTAATTGTTCACATTTGAGCACTGTTTATCTCATATCAAGCAACGCTGTGGTCTGCGAAGCACTCCTAGTAAAGCATAGCTCAGAGAGAAGCTTTTTACTTGGGTTTTGAAATCTCCCGGGTTGTATTTTCCAGAAGACGGTAGTTAAGTAACTCAGAGAGTTCCTTCGCGGTTCGCACAATAAATGTTGAAGCGTTTGTGTTACTTTGTGTGTTTTTTTGTAACATTTTGACTTTCATCCCCTTTCCCGAGGGAACCGTGCTGAATTTCGGGATAAAAAGTATACAATAACCTTCTTCGTACTATGAACTCAAATCGTCTTAAGTTTCATTGAATGCCATTCAGTAGTTATGGAGTGATGCGCGGCCGGGATACAGACAGACAGAAAGACTGATATACAGATTTGGCATCAGTGTCAGCTACAGAGACCACACAATTTTTTTTTTTAAATATCTGTCGTGTGCGGAATTGGATCTGTTACAGTTTTATTATAAGTATAGATTAGTAACAATATTTTTTTTGTATTACTGATATCCTCTGGATTGATATTTGATATAAAAAAATATAACATCCTGAACAACATCTTCGACCACACATCACTCACCATCAGGTAAGATAGTGGTCAATGGCTAGCCTATCAGCTATAAAAAATATACCAATTATAAATATTAGATGATCTCATACCGACAAGCGGATCATTACGCTCCGGAGGATTAGATCGCACCATTGGATTATTTTCCTTAGATATTTAATCGAGTAGAAATTCTTCAACTCAGCAGCAGAATTTTAGTAATAGAAGACATTTGAGTTTCAAATAATAGCGCTTATCTTTTTGTACAGTTTAAAATGTGGTTAGGAACAAGGTGTGTAAGTGTGCGTGTGTGCGTTGTTGCAGAGAGCGCGTCGCTGCGGGTGCAGCGCGGCGCCCTGCATCCTCGGTACGAGCGGGACGCGCTGCACAACAACGTCGGCCTCTTCCGCCACGACCCGCCGCCCCCCTCCCCTGCCGCCCCGCCCCGCTGCTCCGGTACTGCCCTTACATACACGCGCCCGGTTGGCCTCCCCAGTACTTACTTGCTACATATCGGAATTTCTTTACAGTTCCCACTGAAAAAATCCCTGACGAAATCTTAAACAGCGACACGGAAGAAAGTATTGTCATCGTCGGATGGCGACCTCAGGGTAATTATTAATTTAAAAAGAAACGCTTCGGTGATACACTGATTAGACTGTGATGGTATCTGGGCGGAAGGACCCCCCGCGGTTGTCAACGCCGTTTGCGCGCAACACAAATTAAAAGTTTGAAAATAAATTGAATGTCTCGTGACGAAACACCTACACGACAAAATGTAAGGTGAATACTCTACAAATAAGATCGTGATAGTCTGAATGTGATCTGATGACGTTGAAAGTCAGCTGGATTGGTTAAGAGCTAACTGAACCAAGCTAACCCAAAAAAACCATAAAACGACGGAACATTTACCACGCTGATTATGCAAAAATTGTTACTGAATTAGACAACATAAACTGGAATCACGTATTATGTACCGCAGATGGTATAAATGATATGGTTGATAAGTTTTATGCTATTGTAATAGGTCTTATCGAGAAGTACGTTCCTCTCTCTAAAATTCATCCGCAGTCTTATCGTATTGGGTATAACAGAAATGTAATTAAATGTATTAGAGAGAAAGAGAAGTACCGTGTGAAGTTTAAAAAATATAAAAATCCATTAGATGAACTTGATTACAAGGACGCTAGAGATAGATGCCATCTTTTAATAAATATTTGTTAGGAGATGAGCAAAGCTTTCGATAGAGCGGATCATTCACTCTTGATTCACAAACTTTATATACCGGGTGTTCATGGTTCTTTATTGGAATGGTTTCCATCATATCTTTCTAGTCGGGTTCAGAAAGTTGTAATATATATGTATGAGTCTAAGACATATATCGCTAGTAGTGGCGTTCCACTTGGGCCCTGTTCTGTTCTTATCGTTTATTAATGACATTGCACTCGAGATTAAACGTTCAAAATTTTCACTCTTTGCGGATGATTTAAAATTATTCAAGATCTTAAACAATTCAGCTGATGCCATACTCATACTGTTGTTACTAGATCATCTAAAATGTTAGGATTTGTTTGGCGCAATTGTAAGTACCTTAAAAATAGTTTATCGTTTAAATTGGTGTATGTTGCATTAGTCCGGAGTGTCTTGGAATATGGTTCTAACATTTGGAATCCGTCTTATCAATGTCACATTGATAGACTGGAAAAAGTCCAGAAACGATATTTATTCTTTATTACAATCCACCAAAAAATTAAAAATCAACTTAAATCCTACACTCAAAGGTTGTCTCATTTTAAAATGAACCCTTGAAAGTCGTGGTTGGATCATAGACCAGGTGTTGTTGAAAAAAAAATCAGGAGGCTTAGATTGTCCTGAACTTTTATCCAAAATACATTTTTCTATTTCTCGTCCTGGTTCCAGAATTATAAACTTTCAACCCTTTTCCAACAAACTTTATAATACATATGTAGGTAGACACAGTGCCCTCGCTAGAATTTGTAGGGAACACAATGTCATATTTAAAGCTGGGCAAATTGACATTCCTGCTCACTGCTCAGTTACAAAAAAATTATGTATAAGTATAAAAAACAATTAGGATAGGAAACTTTATCTATAACGTCTATTGTATGCTTATTTCGTCTTATTTAGCATCGATCAATTAATCTATATCTACATTAAATATAACGTTTAACTTTTTAAATTTTCTGATGTCATTACTATTTCAGAAATGTATAATTAGTATTATAGTAAGTAAGTAATTGCAAGGGCAGCTCGTGTGAACACGTCACTTTGTTGTTCCTCAGTGCCACAGATTCTCACACAACTCTGCGTTACTCGCAGGGGCACAAGTGTGCCACAGGTATAATTATTTGCTTGTTATTTCAAAATAAATGGATCCAAAATGTCATCTTCTTACATAGCTGTCCCCTATACCCTGATGTATTTGTTAGTGACGCGGTAACAACGACAGTGCACGGGTTTATTTTTATCAACACATTAGTCATACTAGAGTTCCCTAATTTCCTACATTTTGAATAGAAAAAGCGATCATTCAACCAAAACAACACTACAAGTGAATGTGTGGGGTACTATACATTGTTGTATTTTTTATATACTTTGCGATAAATAAGTAACTTTCTTTGTGACGGTTCTAAGCATTAATAAACACAGATTTTGAAAACACTAATAACGTTTTCATTTATATTTATTATTTATAATATATAAAGCTCGATTACCACTGACTCACTGACTGACTCACTCATTGACATAAATGTTCTCCTAGAAGGAGACGAGTAGGAGCACAGTGATGTATGGCAAAAATGTTCGGGGGGCTTAGGTGAGTATGAGAAAAATCGAAAATCATTAAAAAGACGCCTGCCAAGTGAAGATGGATGACGTATCTCGAAAACGGTAAGAGATAGGTAGGGGGTGTTTGAACAAATGTCATAGGGAATCGGGAGAGCAGTCGAATGACATATGTCAAAAATCCAAAATGGCGGATTTTAAAATGGCCGCCATACAAAATCCTTCGATCCCTCAAAAAAGTAGCTGTTTCTACCAGAAAGAGTTGAGTACGGTTATAGTAATGTATTACGAAAATGACAAAGGGGCTTAGCTGAGTAGGGAAAAAAATAAAAACCCTAGAAATGACGCCTGCCAAGTAAAGCTGGACTACGTATCTCGAAAACGGTAAGAGATAGGTTGGGGGTGTTTGAACAAATGGCATAGGGAATCGGGAGAGCAGTCGAATGAGACCTGTCCCACGTGCTCCTCTCATTCTTTATACTGCATTTGGAGTGTTTTACCTCATATTTTCGACTGTATTAGGAGTTTTTGTAGGTTTTTTGACTGAATTTGGAGTTACTATTCTACGTTGTTGTAGTAGCGAGCCCGAAGGGCGAGCTCCTGGTGAGGCCGAAGGCCGAACTTTCGGCACGCGAGGCCGAAGGCCGAGCGTATAGTGCGCGAGCCCGAAGGGCGAGCGCTTGGCGAGGCCGCAGGCCGAGCCATGTTAGTAGCTTGCGAGGCCGAAGGCCGAGCTCCGACTCGAGAGTATTTTCCACGTCTCCGACTGGTCTCCATGGCAACTGCCCGCGGAAACCAAAGCACCTACGAGTGGGGTTCCTTAACAAAAGTGACTCAGAACCTTGGTCCCATTCTGCCCGTACCACCTTTTTATTGCAGTAGGGTTAATTTGATTTAGTGGCTACAGTATGGTTCTTTATTGTATTGAGAGTTTATATGGGATTTCATACTGTTATGGAATTTTGTTTTTTTTTTTTTTAATGTATATGGTGTTAAGGTATTGGTAAGTACTGCATAACGATAAATGCGGGCCGCATGCGGCCCGCACACTGCCCGAAATACTAGTTTATAATATATAAGGCTCGATTACCACTGACTCACTGACTGACTGATTGACATAAATGTTCTCCTAGAAGGAGCATAGTAGGGCTAAAATGATGTATGGCAGAAATGTTCGAGGGGTTTTGATGAGTATGAGAAAAATCGAAAATCATTAAAAAGACGCCTGCCAAGTGAAGATGGATGACGTATCTCAAAAACGGTAAGAGATAGGTAGGGGGTGTTTGAACAAATGTCATAGGGAATAAGGAGAGCAGTCGAATGACATCTGTCAAAAATCCAAAATGGCGGATTTCAAGATGGCCGCCATACAAATTGATCCGAGCCTGCTGAAGCGAGGCCGTTAGGCCGAGCTTCAGTAGGGGCGGAGCAGTTTGTATGGTGGCCGTCTTGAAATCCGACATTTTGGATGTGTCTTACATGCTCCTATCATTCTTTATACTGCATATGGAGTGTTTTACCTTTATTTTCAACTGTATTAGGAGTTTTTGTGGGAGTTTTGACTGAATTTGGAGTTACTGTCCTACGTTAGTGTAGTAGCGAGCCCGAAGGGCGAGCTCCTGGTAAGGCCGAAGGCCGAACTTTCGGTCCGCGAGGCCGAAGGCCAAGCGTATGATGCGTGAGCCCGAAGGGCGAGCGCTTGGCGAGGCCGTAGGCAAAGCCGTATTAGTAACTTGCGAGGCCGAAGGCCGAGCTCCGACTTGAGAGTATTTTCCACGTCACTGACTGGTCTCCATGGCAACTGCCTGCGGTAACCGAAGCACCTACGAGTGGGTATCCTTAACAAAAGTGACTCAGAACCTTGGTACTATTCTGCCCGTACCACCTTTTTATGGCAGTAGGGTGAATCTGGTTTGGTGGCTACAGTTTGGTTCCTTATTGCATTAAGAGTTTGTATGGGAAATCGTACATCTTTTGGTGTTTTGAAATATTTTTTTTTAATGTACAAGGTGTTTTGATATTGTTCAAACTTGCACAACGATAAATGCGGGCCGCATGCGGCCCGCACACTGCCCGAAAAACTAGTTTATTAATAATATATAAAGCTCGATTACCACTCACTGACTGACTCACTGACTGACATAAATGTTCTCCTAGAAGGAGCAGAGAAGGGAAAAAATGAAGTATGGCAAAAATGTTCGGGGGGTTTTGGTGAGTATGAGAAAAATCGAAAATCATAAAAATGACGCCTGCCAAGTGAAGATGGATGACGTACCTCGAAAACGGTAAGAGATAGGTAAGGGGTGTTTGAACAAATGTCATAGGGAATCTGGAGAGCAGTCGAATGACACCTGTCAAAAATCCAAAATGGCGGATTTCAAGATGGCCGCCATACAAATTGATCCGAGCCTGCTGAAGCGAGGCCGTTAGGCCGAGGTTCAGTAGGGGCGGAGCAGTTTGTATGATGGCCTTCTTGAAATCCGCCATTTTGGATTTGTCCCAGGTGCTCCTATCATTCTTTATACTGCATTTGGAGTATTCTACCTTTATTTTCGACTGTATTAGGAGTTTTTGTGGGATTTTTGACTGAATTTGGAGTAACTGTCCTATATTAGTGTAGTAGCGAGCCCGAAGGGCGAGCTCCTGGTGAGGCCGAAGGCCGAACTTTCGGCTCGCGAGGCCGAAGGCCGAGCGTTTGGTGCGTGAGCCCGAAGGGCGAACGCTTGGCGAGGCCGCAGGCCGAGCCGTGTTAGTAATTTGCGAGGCCGAAGGCCGAGCTCCGAATCGAGAGTATTTTCCACATCTCTGACTGGTCTCCATGGCAACTGCGCGCGGTAACCGAAGCACCTACGAGTTGGGTTCCTTAACAAAAGTGATTCAGAACCTTGGTACCATTCTGCCCGTATCACCTTTTTATGGCAGTAGGGTGAATTTGCTTTTGTGGCTACAGTATGGTTCTTTATTGTATTGAGAGTTTATGTGGGATTTCATACTTCTATTGGAGTTTTGAACATACTTTTTTCCAACGTATCAGGAGTTTTGATATAGTTTAGTACTGCATAACGATAAATGCGGGCCGCATGCGGCCCGCACACTGCCCGAAATACTAGTTTATAATATATAAAGCTCGATTACCACTGACTGACTGACTGACTCACTGACATAAATGTTCTCCTAGAAGGAGCAGAGTAGGGTAAAAATGAAGTATAGCAAAAATGTTCGGGGGGTTTTGGTGAGTATGAGAAAAATCGAAAATCATAAAAATGACGTCTGCCAAGTGAAGATGGATGACGTATCTCAAAAACGGTGCAAGATAGGTAGGGGGTGTTTGAACAAATGTCATAGGGAATTGGGAGAGCAGTCGAATGACACCTGTCAAAAATCCAAAATGGCGGATTTCAAGATGGCCGCCATACAAAGTGATCCGAGCCTGCTGAAGCGAGGCCGTTAGGCCGAGCTTCAGTAGGGGCGGAGCAGTTTGTATGGTGGCCGTCTTGAAATCCGACATTTTGGATGTGTCTCACGTGCTCCTATCATTCTTTATACTGTATTTGGAGTCTTCTATCATAATTTGCGACTGTATTAGGAGTTTTTGTGGGATTTTTGACAGAATTTGGAGTAACTGTCCTATATTAGTGTAGTAGCGAGCCCGAAGGGCGAGCTCCTGGTGAGGCCGAAGGCCGAACTTTCGGCTCGCGAGGCCGAAGGCCGAGCGTTTGGTGCGTGAGCCCGAAGGGCGAACGCTTGGCGAGGCCGCAGGCCGAGCCGTGTTATTAACTTGCGAGGCCGAAGGCCGAGCTCCGAATCGAGAGTATTTTCCACATCTCTGACTGGTCTCCATGGCAACTGCCCGCGGTAACCGAAGCACCTACGAGTTGGGTTCCTTAACAAAAGTGATTCAGAACCTTGGTACCATTCTGCCCGTACCACCTTTTTATGGCAGTAGGGTGAATTTGCTTTTGTGGCTACAGTATGGTTCTTTATTGTATTGAGAGTTTATATGGGATTTCATACTTCTATTGGAGTTTTGAACATTACTTTTTTTTAATGTATAACGTGCTTTTATGACAGTTCCTACTGACTCAAGATAGATGCGGGCCGCATGCGGCCCGCACACTGCCCGAAAAACTAGTTTATAATATATAAAGCTCGATTACCACTGACTGACTGACTGACTCACTGACATAAATGTTCTCCTAGAAGGAGCAGAGTAGGGTAAAAATAAAGTATGGCAAAAATGTTTGGGTGGTTTTGGTGAGTATGAGAAAAATCGAAAATCATTAAAAAGACGCCTGCCAAATGAAGATGGATGACGTTTCTCGGAAACGGTAAGAGATAGGTAGGGGGTGTTTGAACAAATGTCATAGGGAATCAGGAGTTTAGTTGAATGACACCTGTCAAAAATCCAAAATGGCGGATTTCAAGATGGCCGCCATACAAAGTGATCCGAGCCTGCTGAAGCGAGGCCGTTAGGCCGAGCTTCAGTAGGGGCGGAGCAGTTTGTATGGTGGCCATCTTGAAATCCGACATTTTGGATGTGTCAAACGTGCTCCTCTCATTCTTCATACTGCATTTGGAGTATTTTACCTTTATTTTCGACTGTATTAGGAGTTTTTGTAGGATTTTTGACTGAATTTGGAGTAACTGTACTACGTTAGTGCAGTAGCGAGCCCGAAGGGCGAGCTCCAGGTGAGGCCGAAGGCTGAACTTTCGGCTCGCGAGGCCGAAGGCCGAGCGTATGGCGCGTGAGCCCGAAGGGCGAGCGCTTGGCGAGGCCGCAGGCCGAGCCATGTTAGTAACTTGCGAGGCCGAAGGCCGAGCTCCGACTTGAGAGTTATTTCCACGTCTCCGACTGGTCTCCATGGCAACGCCCGCGGTAACCGAAGCACCTACGAGTTGGGTTCCTTAACAAAAGTGACCCAGAACCTTGGTACCATTCTGCCCGTACCACCTTTTTATGGCAGTAGGGTGAATTTGCTTTAATGGCTACAGTATGGTTCTTTATTGTATTGAGAGTTTATATGGGATATCATACTGTTATGGAATTTTGTTTTTTTTTTAATGTATAAGGTGTTTTGATATTGTTCAAACTTGCACAACGATAAATGCGGGCCGCATGCGGCCCGCACACTGCCCGAAAAACTAGTTTATAATATATAAAGCTCGATTACCACTGACTGACTCACTGACTGACTGACTGACATAAATGTTCGCCTAGAAGGAGTAGAGTAGGGTTAAAATGATGTATGGCAAAAATGTTCGGGGGGTTTTGGTGAGTATGAGAAAAATCGAAAATCATAAAAAGACGCCTGCCAAGTAAAGATGGATGACATATCTCAAAAACGGTAAGAGATAGGTATGGGGTGTTTGAACAAATGTCATAGGGAATCGGGAGAGCAGTCGAATGACACCTGTCAAAAATCCAAAATGGCGGATTTCAAGATGGCCGCCATACAAAGTGATCCGAGCCTGCTGAAGCGAGGCCGTTAGGCCGAGCTTCAGTAGGGGCGGAGCAGTTTGTATGGTGGCCGTCTTGAAATCCGACATTTTGGATGTGTCTTACGTGCTCCTATCATTCTTTATACTGCATTTGGAGTTTTTTATCTTTATTTTCGACTGTATTAGGAGTTTTTGTGGGATTTTTGACTGAATTTGGAGTAACTGTCCTACATTAGTGTAGTAGCGAGCCCGAAGGGCGAGCTTCTGGTGAGGCCGAAGGCCGAACTTTCGGCCCGCGAGGCCGAAGGCCGAGCGTATGGGGCGTGAGCCCGAAGGGCGAGCGCATGGCGAGGCCAGAGGCCGAGCCGTGTTAGTAACTTGCGAGGCCGAAGGCCGAGCTCCGACTTGAGAGTATTTTCCACGTCTCCGAATGGTCTCCATGGCAACTGCCCGTGGTAAGCGAAGCTCCTACGAGTGGGGTTCTTTAACAAAAGTTACTCAGAATCTTGGTACCATTCTGCCCGTACCACTTTTTTTATGGCAGTAGGGTGAATCTGGTTTGGTGGCTATAGTTTGGTTCTCTACTGTATAAGGAGTTTATATGGGATTTCATACTGTTATAGAATATTGTTTTTTTTTTTAAATGTATAAGGTGTTTTGATATTGTTTCAAATTGCATAACGATAAATGCGGGCCGCATGCGGCCCGCACACTGCCCGAAAAACTAGTTATTTATAATATATAAGGCTCGATTACCACTGACTCACTGACTGACTGATTGACATAAATGTTCTCCTAGAAGGAGCATAGTAGGGCTAAAATGATGTATGGCAGAAATGTTCGAGGGGTTTTGATGAGTATGAGAAAAATCGAAAATCATTAAAAAGACGCCTGCCAAGTGAAGATGGATGACGTATCTCAAAAACGGTAAGAGATAGGTAGGGGGTGTTTGAACAAATGTCATAGGGAATAAGGAGAGCAGTCGAATGACATCTGTCAAAAATCCAAAATGGCGGATTTCAAGATGGCCGCCATACAAATTGATCCGAGCCTGCTGAAGCGAGGCCGTTAGGCCGAGCTTCAGTAGGGGCGGAGCAGTTTGTATGGTGGCCGTCTTGAAATCCGACATTTTGGATGTGTCTTACATGCTCCTATCATTCTTTATACTGCATATGGAGTGTTTTACCTTTATTTTCAACTGTATTAGGAGTTTTTGTGGGAGTTTTGACTGAATTTGGAGTTACTGTCCTACGTTAGTGTAGTAGCGAGCCCGAAGGGCGAGCTCCTGGTAAGGCCGAAGGCCGAACTTTCGGTCCGCGAGGCCGAAGGCCAAGCGTATGATGCGTGAGCCCGAAGGGCGAGCGCTTGGCGAGGCCGTAGGCAAAGCCGTATTAGTAACTTGCGAGGCCGAAGGCCGAGCTCCGACTTGAGAGTATTTTCCACGTCACTGACTGGTCTCCATGGCAACTGCCTGCGGTAACCGAAGCACCTACGAGTGGGTATCCTTAACAAAAGTGACTCAGAACCTTGGTACTATTCTGCCCGTACCACCTTTTTATGGCAGTAGGGTGAATCTGGTTTGGTGGCTACAGTTTGGTTCCTTATTGCATTAAGAGTTTGTATGGGAAATCGTACATCTTTTGGTGTTTTGAAATATTTTTTTTTAATGTACAAGGTGTTTTGATATTGTTCAAACTTGCACAACGATAAATGCGGGCCGCATGCGGCCCGCACACTGCCCGAAATACTAGTTTATAATATATAAAGCTCGATTACCACTGACTGACTGACTGACTCACTGACATAAATGTTCTCCTAGAAGGAGCAGAGTAGGGTAAAAATGAAGTATGGCAAAAATGTTCGGCGGGTTTAGGTGAGTATGAGAAAAATCGAAAATCATTAAAAAGACGCCTGCCAAGTAAAGATGGATGACATATCTCAAAAACGGTACAAGATAGGTAGAGAGTGTTTGAACAAATGTCATAGGGAATCGGGAGAGCAGTCGAATGACACCTGTCAAAAATCCAAAATGGCGGATTTCAAGATGGCCGCCATACAAAATGCTCCGAGCCTGCTGAAGCGAGGCCTTTAGGCCGAGCTTCAGTAGGGCCGGAGCAGTTTGTACGGCAGCCATCTTAAAATCTGACATTTTGGATTTGTCCCACGTGCTCCTCTCATTCTTCATACTGCATTTGGGGTGTTTTACCTTCATTTTCGACTGTATTAGGAGTTTTTGTGGGATTTTTGACTGAATTTGGAGTTACTGTCCTACAATAGTGTATAGCGAGCCCAAAGGGCAACCACCTGGTGAGGCCGAAGGCCGAACCTTCGGTCCGCGAGGCCGAAGGCCGAGCGAATGGTGCGCGAGCCCGAAGGGCGAGCGCTTGGCGAGGCCGCAGGCCGAGCCGTGTTAGTAACTTGCGAGGCCGAAGGCCGAGCTCCGACTCGAGAGTATTTTCCACATCTCCGACTGGTCTCCATGGCAACTGCCCGCGGTAACCGAAGCACCTACGAGTGGGGTTCCTTAAGAAAAGTGACTTAGAACCTTGGTACCATTCTGCCCGTACCACCTTTTTATGGCAGTAGGGTGAATTTGCTTTAGTGGCTACAGTATGGTTCTTTATTGTATTGAGAGTTTATATGGGATTTCATACTTCTATTGGAGTTTTGAACACATTTTTTTTTGTATCAGGTGTTTTTTGACAGTTCCTACTGACTCAAGATAGATGCGGGCCGCATGCGGCCCGCACACTGCCCGAAAAACTAGTTTATAATTTATAATATATAAGGCTCGATTACCACTGACTGACTCACTGACTCACTGACATAAATGTTCTCCTAGAAGGAGCAGAGTAGGGTAAAAATGAAGTATGGCAAAAATGTTCGGCGGGTTTAGGTGAGTATGAGAAAAATCGAAAATCATTAAAAAGACGCCTGCCAAGTAAAGATGAATGACATATCTCAAAAACGGTACAAGATAGGTAGAGGGTGTTTGAACAAATGTCATAGGGAATTGGGAGAGCAGTCGGATGACATCTGTCAAAAATCCAAAATGGTGGATTTCAAGATGGCCGCCATACAAAGTGATCCGAGCCTGCTGAAGCGAGGCCGTTAGGCCGAGCTTCAGTAGAGGCGGAGCAGTTTGTATGGTGGCTGTCTTGAAATCCGACATTTTGGATGTGACCCACGTGCTCCTATCATTCTTTATACTGCATTTGGAGTGTTTTACCTAATATTTTCGACTGTATTAGGAGTTTTTGTGGGATTTTTGACTAAATTTGGAGTTACTGTCCTACATAAGTGAAGTAGCGAGCCCGAAGGGCGAGCTTCTGGTGAGGCCGAAGGCCGAACTTTCGGTCCGCGAGGCCGAAGGCCGAGCGTATGATGCGTGAGCCCGAAGGGCGAGCGCCTCGCGAGGCCGTAGGCCGAGCCGTATTAGTAACTTGCGAGGCCGAAGGCCGAGCTCCGACTTGAGAGTATTTTCCACATCTCCGACTGGTCTCCATGGCAACTGCCTGCGGTAACCGCAGCAACTACGAGTGGGGTTCCTTAACTAAAGTGACTCAGAACCTTGGTACCATTCTGCCCGTACCACCTTTTTATGGCAGTAGGGTGAATCTGCTTTAGTGGCTACAGTATGGTTCTTTATTGTATTGAGAGTTTATATGGGATTTCATTCTTCTATTGGAGTTTTGAACATACTTTTTTACAACGTATCATGAGTTTTGATATAGTTTAGTACTGCATAACGATAAATGCGGGCCGCATGCGGCCCGCACACTGCCCGAAAAACTAGTTATAATATATAAGGCTCGATTACCACTGACTGACTCACTGACTCACTGACATAAATGTTCTCCTAGAAGGAGCAGAGTAGGGTAAAAATGAAGTATGGCAAAAATGTTCGGCGGGTTTAGGTGAGTATGAGAAAAATCGAAAATCATTAAAAAGACGCCTGCCAAGTAAAGATGAATGACATATCTCAAAAACGGTACAAGATAGGTAGAGGGTGTTTGAACAAATGTCATAGGGAATTGGGAGAGCAGTCGGATGACATCTGTCAAAAATCCAAAATGGTGGATTTCAAGATGGCCGCCATACAAAGTGATCCGAGCCTGCTGAAGCGAGGCCGTTAGGCCGAGCTTCAGTAGAGGCGGAGCAGTTTGTATGGTGGCTGTCTTGAAATCCGACATTTTGGATGTGACCCACGTGCTCCTATCATTCTTTATACTGCATTTGGAGTGTTTTACCTTATATTTTCGACTGTATTAGGAGTTTTTGTGGGATTTTGGACTGAATTTGGAGTTACTGTCCTACGTTAGTGTAGTAGCGAGCCCGAAGGGCGAGCTCCTGGTGAGGCCGAAGGCCGAACTTTCGGCTCGCGAGGCCGAAGGCCGAGCGTATTGTGCGTGAGCCCGAAGGGCGAGCGCTTGGCGAGGCCGCAGGCCAAGCCGTGTTAGTAACTTGCGAGGCCGAAGGCCGAGCTCCGACTTGAGAGTATTTTCCACGTCACCGACTGGTCTCCATGGCAACTGCCCGCGGTAACCGAAGCACCTACGAATGGGGTTCCTTAACAAAAGTGACTCAGAACCTTGGTTCCATTCTGCCCGTACCACCTTTTTATGGCAGTAGGGTGAATCTGCTTTAGTGGCTACAGTATGGTTCATTATTGTATTGAGAGTTTATATGGGATTTCATACTTCTATTGGAGTTTTGGACACTTTTTTTTTATGTATAACGTTTTTTTATGACAGTTCCTACTGACTTAAGATAGATGCGGGCCGCATGCGGCCCGCACACTGCCCGAAAAACTAGTTATTTATAATATATAAAGCTGGATTACCGTACACTGACTGACTGACTGACTGACTGACTGACTGACTGACATCATTGTTCTCCCAGAAGGAGTCGAGAAGGAAGAAAGTGATGTATGGGAAAAGTGTAGAGGGGGTTTGTGTGAGTATGGGAAAAATCCGAAAACTCAAAGATGACGTCTGCCAAGTAAAATTGGATGGCGTATCTCTGAAACGGTAAGAGATAGGTAGGGGGTGCTTGACCAAATGTCATAGGGAATCGGGAAAGCAGTCGGATGACATCTGTCAAAAATCCAAAATGGCGGATTTCAAAATGGCCGCCATACAAAATCCTTCGATCCCTCAAAAAAGTAGCTGGTTCTACCAGAAAGAGTTGAGTACGGTTATAGTAATGTATAACGAAAATGACAAAGGGGCTTAGCTGAGTAGGGAAAAATTAAAAACCCTAGAAATGACGCCTGCCAAGTAAAGCTGGACTACGTATCTCGAAAACGGCAAGAGATAGGTTGGGGGTGTTTGAACAAATGTCATAGGGAATCGGGAGAGCAGTCGAATGACACCTGTCACACGTGCTCCTCTCATTCTTTATACTGCATTTGAAGTGTTTTACCTCATATTTTCGACTGTATTAGGAGTTTTTGTAGGTTTTTTGACTGAATATGGAGTTACTGTTCTACGTTATCGTAGTAGCGAGCCCGAAGGGCGAGCTCCTGGTGAGGCCGAAGGCCGAACTTTCGGCTCGCGAGGCCGAAGGCCGAGCGTATGGTGCGTGAGCCCGAAGGGCGAGCGCCTGGCGAGGCCGGAGGCCGAGCCGTGCTGGTAACTTGCGAGGCCGAAGGCCGAGCTCCGACTTGAGAGTATTTTCCACGTCTCCGACTGGTCTCCATGGCAACTGCCCGCGATAACCAAAGCACCTACGAGTGGATTTCCTTAACAAAAGTGACTCGGCACCCTGGTCCCATTCTGCCCGTACCACCTTTTTATGGCAGTAGGGTGAATCTGGTTTGGTGGCTACAGTATGGTTCTTTAGTGTATTGAGAGTTTATATGGGATTTCATACTTCTATTGGAGTTTTGAACACACTTTTTTTACGTATTAGGTGTTTCTGTGAAATTTTCAAATGACTAATGATAGATGCGGGCCGCATGCGGCCCGCACACTGCCCGAAATACTAGTTAATAATATATAAAGCTCGATTACCACTCACTGACTGACTGACTGACTGATTGACATAAATGTTCTCCTAGAAGGAGTAGAGTAGGGTAAAAATGAAGTATGGCAAAAATGTTCGGGTGGTTTTGGTGAGTATGAGAAAAATCGAAAATCATTAAAAAGACGCCTGCCAAGTAAAGATGAATGACGTATCTCGAAAACGGTACAAGATAGGTAGGGGGTGTTTGAACAAATGTCATAGGGAATTGGAAGAGCAGTCGAATGACACCTGTCAAAAATCCAAAATGGCGGATTTCAAGATGGCCGCCATACAAAGTGATCCGAGCCTGCTGAAGCGAGGCCGTTAGGCCGAGCTTCAGTAGGGGCGGAGCAGTTTGTATGGTGGCCGTCTTGAAATCCGACATTTTGGATGTGTTTTACGTGCTCCTATCATTCTTTATACTGCATTTGGAGTGTTTTACCTTATATTTTCGACTGTATTAGGAGTTTTTGTGGGATTTTCGACTGAATTTGGAGTTACTGTCCTACATTGGTGTATAGCGAGCCCGAAGGGCGAGCTTCTGGTGAGGCCGAAGGCCGAACTTTCGGCTCGCGAGGCCGAAGGCCGAGCGCATGGTGCGTGAGCCCGAAGGGCGAGCGCTTGGCGAGGCCGGAGGCCGAGCCGTGTTAGTAACTTGCGAGGCCGAAGGCCGAGCTCCGACTTGAGAGTATTTTCCACATCTCCGACTGGTCTCCATGGCAACTGCCCGCGGTAACCGAAGCACCTACGAGTGGGGTTCCTTAACAAAAGTGACTCAGAACCTTGGTACCATTCTGCCCGTACCACCTTTTTATGGCAGTAGGGTGAATCTGCTTTAGTGGCTACAGTATGGTTCTTTATTGTATGGAGAGTTTATTTGGGATTTCATACTTCTATTGGTGTTTTGAACATACTTTTTTTTAATGTCTCTGGTGTTTATTTGACAATTCCTACTGACTCAAGATAGATGCGGGCCGCATGCGGCCCGCACACTGCCCGAAATACTAGTTATAATTATAATATATAAAGCTGGATTACCGTACACTGACTGACTCACTGACTCACTGACTGACATAATTGTTCTCCCAGAAGGAGTCGAGTAGGAAGAAAGTAATGTATAGCAAAAATGTTCTGGGGGTTTGTGTGAGTATGGGAAAAATCCGAAAACTCAAAGATGACGTCTGCCAAGTAAAATTGGATGGCGTATCTCTGAAATGGTAAGAGATAGGTAGGGGGTGCTTGACCAAATGTCATAGGGAATCGGGAGAGCAGTCGGATGACATTTGTCAAAAATCCAAAATGGCGGATTTCAAAATGGCCGCCATACAAAATCCTTCGATCCCTCAAAAAAGTAGCTGGTTCTACCAGAAAGAGTTGAGTACGGTTAAAGTAATGTATTACGAAAATGACTAAGGGGTTTAGCTTAGTAGGGGAAAAAATAAAAACCCTAGAAATGACGCCTGCCAAGTAAAGCTGGACAACGTATCTCGAAAACGGTAAGAGATAGGTTGGGGGTGTTTTTACAAATGTCATAGGGAATCGGGAGAGCAGTCTATTGACACCTGTCAAATGTGCTACTCTCATTCTTCATACATTATTTGGAGTATTTAACCTTACAATGTCGACTGTATTAGGAGTGTTTGTGGGAATTTCAACTCAATTTGGAATAATTGTCCTACTGTCAGTGTAGCGAGCCCGAAGGGCGAGGTTTTGGTGAGGCCGAAGGCCGAACTTTCGGGCCGCGAGGCCGTAGGCCGAGCGGATGGTGCGCGAGCCCGAAGGGCGAGCGTCAGGCGAGGCCGCAGGCCGAGCCGTGTTAGTAACTTGCGAGGCCGAAGGCCGAGCTCAGACTTGCACCGATTTGGCTGAAAATCGATATATAGGTTGTTCTCGTCATCCTTATTCCAAATATGAAATTTTTATTTCGATGACGTCTGCCAAGTAAAAAAAGTTACTCCGATTTGGCTGAAACTCGATATTTATGTGGTTCTGGACGTCCTTATTCCAAATCAAAAAAAATTTTTTCGATGACGTCTGCCAAGTAAAAAAAGGTACTCAGATTTGGCTGAAACTCGATATTTAGGTGGTTCTGGGTGTCCTTATTCCAAATCTAAAAATTTTTTTCGATGACGTCTGCCAAGTAAAAAAAGTTACTCCGATTTGGCTGAAACTCGATATTTAGGTGGTTCTGGGTGTCCTTATTCCAAATCTAAAATTTTTTTTTCGATGACGTCTGCCAAGTAAAACAAGTTACTCCGATTTGGCTGAAACTCGATATTTAGGTGGTTCTGGGTGTCCTTATTCCAAATCAAAATTTTTTTTTTCGATGACGTCTGCCAAGTAAAAAAAAGTACTCCGATTTGGCTTAAATTTTATATCTAGGTTGTTCTGGACGACCTTATTCCAAATATGAAATTTTTATTTCGATGACGTCTGCCAAGTGCAGATAAATCACGTATCTCGAAAACGGTAATAGATAGGTAGGGGGTTTTTGAAAATATATCATAGGGAATAAGGAGAGCAGTCGAATGACATTTTGGATGTGTCTTACGTGCTCCTATAATAATAATAATAATAATAATGTCTTTATTGATATAAAAACTTAGGCTACAGTTACATGTTATTTATGAGGATAACTAATTTAAGTATAGCTAGGTACAATTAACATGTATTGTGTTAACAAGTATCCCTGAATCCCACACTAGGGTGACCCTGTGTCGTGGGATTCAGTCCCTTTCTTACTAACATATATATAATTAGAATTTGCTTAATTAAAGTCCTTATAAACAAATCTAAAAAACTATATAAGACGTTAATTACATTTCGAGTTTGTTTCGACAGCTATCTCTTATTTAATACAATTGCATATTTTTTTTTTTTGTTTCCGACTACTGTTCCTTCTTCTGCTTTATGTAGAAAGGTAGTGAATTTGGATAGTGTTAGATCAGGTGATGAGTTTTGATTACGAGTAGAGTGTAAGGGTATGATTTAAGGATTTGCAAAATTTTAATTTATAACTTTACGCACAGTATTTGGAACACAGAACTATGGTATTGTGTTCAGATATCATTTTGCCATAGCAGAAGTTTATGTTATTGATAGAAAGGGGCCTGGTCCGTTACTAATTGTCGATTGAATTTGAGAGACAAAGCTGGGATCTTTGAGATATAATATAATATGGAAATGTCGAACATATTTTTGACTCTGGAGAAAACAAGGACTTGTATAGGAGCAGGCCCCCTAATGTCATATGTTGAAAAAACTCTCCGTACCTTCGTATTTCAATGTGATGAGCCAAGACGTAACCATTTTTTTACAGATGAAACGTGAGGCATGTAATATATTCAATGCCGTATCTAATCTTTGGTACAATTTGGGACCTTTATAAGAAAATGCTCGTTTGCCTACTAACGTACCCCTGCGAGGAATCGTCCAGTTATTACGTCGTGATGACCGTGTAGCTCTGATAATAGTATCATGAGATGATTTGTGAAAGCGCAATCCTACAGCTAAGATATATAATTGACGAACTCTTAAATATTTCGTGTCATTATATAACAGGTCTGTGGAGTACCTGTATGGTTTTTTGTATGCAACCTTAAGCAGAGATCTTTGGGCTCTTTCAATTTTGAGAAAAAGAGTCTTTGAGGCTGATCCCCAGCAAACGATGCAATAATTTAGTACCGATTGGCACAAAGCCAGGTAGACGATCCTCATGGTGTTTGGGTCAGCAATAGACCTTAATTTTCTAAAAATATGGATCATTTTCCTAATACGTCCGCAAAGATTGTGAATTTGGTTAGCCCATGAGAGTCGATTGTCAATTATAACCCCCAGATATTTGATTTTGTCTACTTGTTCTAACTCAGGGCAGGAGCATACCTGATCAGGTAGTAACACGCACGAATGAAGTTTTAAGCTTATTGGACCAGGTTCACTGCGTTGGGAAATACGAAATGCCATGTATTTTGTCTTAGCCGCATTCAGTGTCAAAAGGTTATTATTCAACCACGTCGTTACTCTCAAGAGCCCTAGGTGAGCCACATTAATAACCTCTTTCCAGCTATTTCCATAGAAAATTATGGCTGTATCATCGGCAAAGGTGTAAATGTTAGCATTCTTGATATTAAGGTCACAAAGGTCATTAATGTAGGTCAAAAACAGAGTCGGTCCTAGTACACTTCCTTGTGGAATGCCGTATGAGACAGATGCATAGTCGCTATAGTGTTCGGATATGCGAATCCTTTGCCTTCTATCGCCTAAATAAGAGCGGAACCATTTAAGGGATGTTCCTCGGACTCCAAGTAGTTCTAGCTTCCGAAGCAGAATCGGCCAAGATACGGAGTCAAATGCCTTAGCCAAATCCAGAAAAACTCCTATACACTTTTGACCAGAATCAAGCTTTCCAGAAACCTGATCAACCAGAGCAACAACAGCATCCTCCGTTGATTTATAAGACCGGAATCCAAACTGGTTCTGAGACAATATATGATTGGTTTCAAGAAAACCTAAAAGTCGTTTATTAACCACTCTCTCAAGAATTTTAGAAAGAGATGGGAGAAGTGAGATAGGACGGTAATTTGACACTATAGAGGTGTTACCAGATTTGAACACTGGAATCACATTTGCAGTTTTAAAACAATTTGGGACAATTCCTGAGAACATACTTAAATTACAAACATGAGCGATAACAGGCGAGAGGATATGGCTGGCATGTTTTAAAACTTTGTTACTTATCCCATCACAACCCGATGCCGAATCTGATTTTAGACCTGATATTATTTTGCTAATTTCAAATTCATCAGTGGCCATAAGAAAAAGTGATTCAGACGGAGATTTGTTCAGACTGACAGAATATGCTAACTCATGCTCACTTTTGGTTATATGGGAAAGTATATTACCAGCAAGATCTCTGCCAATGGAAGTAAAGAAGTCATTAACAGAATTAAGAGAGTCAGCGGGGTTGGGATGAACTCTGAGAAGATCATTTAGATCAGACTTAGCACTTTTTATATTGCAAATGTCTTTCACTGAACGCCAGAGCATTTTGCTGTTGTCTTTGTTTGCAATCAAAAGATCAGATTCGTACTTATTTTTTTGATTTTGGAGTAGGAAATTACAGTAATTCCGAAATTTTTTGTATTTTTCTTTTAGCACCTTATCACTTGGTGATTTTCTGACATTTAAATGCAGTAAGTCACGACGTCGAATGCAGTTTACTAATTTTTTAGTCATCCAGCGCTTTGTAATAACTTGAGAACTGCGACGTTTTTTTTGGACAGTGCAGGTAGACACAGCTGAATCTATACGCTCGATTAGTAGTTGGGACGCATCAATAACGTCTTCCACCATATAAAAGCTTTGCCAATTTATTTGCTCAAGACGAGCAACAACATCAGCAAAGTTTGTTTTTGAATAAAGTTTGGGTTTTACAGGTGTTTTTTCTAAAAAGTTATTAACACCAGTAAGAATCCCAGTCAAAACGGTATCATGGTCAGTAATGTCTGAATTACATACTATTACTCGACTAGGTTTTTTAGATTTTATCAAACAATGATCCAAGCAGTTACGACCTCGCGTAGGCAACACATGACCTGGAATAAATCCGTGGAAAGAAGTAAGTTCTAGGTACTCAGGAGCTTTTCGATCGACAGTGGACGGCTTTATGTCGATGTTAATATCTCCTGTTATAATACAGGAGTCTGTTGAGGTAGCTGAGATGACGCTTTCTAAGGAGTTTAAAAAATCTGTTGTATCATTGACAGAGGGGGAGCGATATATCGCTATTATACTGAGCTTCGATCCTAATTTTACAATCAGACAATTTGCATCATTGAATTGAGGTTCATATATATCTATACTCAGATTATCTTTTGAAAAAATTATTAGGCCATCGTTTTGGTTTCTAAAGAGAGTTGACGAGTAGTAATTGTAGTTGTTCAGGTTAATTGGCTGAGAGGTTTCATCAAGCCAACACTCAGTTAGAATTATAATATCCGGTAAAAACTGTAAGCGTGCCAAAAACATTAAGAAATCTTCAAAATTTTTCCGAGAGCTTCTAATATTTTGAGTAAGAACTGTCGTGTGTTCCAAGAAGTCGCCTAGTTTTAGTTTACATTCCTCTGCTGCACTAACTCCGAAATTTTCTATTAATGTTGTGTCGTCAATATTTTCAATTAAATCTCTCTGACTCGTCATGGTAACAACAGCACATTTATAGCACAGGAAATTCTGTGCGTTTGGAGGATTTTTAGTAATACATTATTTTGACAACACAACATGTCTAGACATTTCAGTCGGAAAAGAATAAAAATAAATGTCAGATCGCTATCAGAGCAGCTTTTTATATATCTATTATTTTTGGAGGTGGCATAAAAAAACTTATGGGAATGTACAATATGCGAAGCTGTCGACTTTCTACAGTAAATTATTCTGATTATAATGGCAATATCATTCTTTATACTGCATTTGGAGTGTTTTTCCTTAATTTTCGACTGTATTAGGAGTTTTTGTGGGATTTTTGACTGAATTTGGAGATACTGTCCAACTTTAGTGTATAGCGAGCCCGAAGGGCGAGCTCCCGGTGAGGCCGAAGGCCGAACTTTCGGCTCGCGAGGCCGAAGGCCGAGCGTAGGGTGCGTGAGCCCGAAGGGCGAGCGCTTGGCGAGGCCGCAGGCCGAGCCGTGTTTGTAACTTGCGAGGCCGAAGGCCGAGCTCCGACTTGAGAGTATTTTCCACGTCACCGACTGGTCTCCATGGCAACTGCCCGCGGTAACCGAAGCACCTACGAGTGGGGTTCCTTTACAAAAGTGACTCAGAACCTTGGTTCCATTCTGCCCGTACCACCTTTTTATGGCAGTAGGGTGAATTTGCTTTAGTGGCTACAGTATGGTTCTTTATTGTATGGAGAGTTTATTTGGGATTTCATACTTCTATTGGAGTTTTGAACTTATTTTTTTTAAATGTATAAGGGGTTAAGGTAAAGTTAAGTATTGCACAACGAAAAATGCGGGCCGCATGCGGCCCGCACACTGCCCGAAAAACTAGTTATTATAATATATAAAGCTGGATTACCGTACACTGACTCACTCACTGACTGACATAATTGTTCTCCCAGAAGGAGTCGAGTAGGAAGAAAGTAATGTATAGCAAAAATGTTCTAGGGGTTTGTGTGAGTATGGGAAAAATCCGAAAACACAAAGATGACGTCTGCCAAGTAAAATTGGATGGCGTATCTCTGAAACGGTAAGAGATAGGTAGGGGGTGTTTGACCAAATGTCATAGGGAATCGGGAGAGCAGTCGGATGACATTTGTCAAAAATACAAAATGGCGGATTTCAAAATGGCCGCCATACAAAATCCTTCGATCCCTCAAAAAAGTAGCTGGTTCTACCAGAAAGAGTTGAGTACGGGTATAGTAATGTATTACGAAAATGACTAAGGGGTTTAGCTGAGTAGGGGAAAAATTAAAAACCCTAGAAATGACGCCTGCCAAGTAAAGCTGGACTACGTATCTCGAAAACGGTAAGAGATAGGTTGGGGGTGTTTGAACAAATGTCATAGGGAATCGGGAGAGCAGTCGAATGACACCTGTCAAATTTGCTACTCTCATTCTTCATACATTATTTGGAGTATTTGACCTTACAATGTCGACTGTATTAGGAGTTTTTGTGGGATTTTTAACTGAATTTGGAGTAATTGTCCTACTGGCCGTGTAGCGAGCCCGAAGGGCGAGCTTTTGGTGAGGCCGTAGGCCGAGTGGACGGTGCGCGAGCCCGCAGGGCGAGCGCTAGGCGAGGCCGCAGGCCGAGCCATGTTAGTAACTTGCGAGGCCGAAGGCCGAGCTCAGACTTCCACCGATTTGGCTGAAAATCGATATATAGGTTGTTCTCGTCATCCTTATTTCAAATATGAAATTTTTATGTCGATGACGTCTGCCAAGTAAAAAAAGTTACCCCGATTTGGCTGAAACTTGATATTTATGTGGTTCTGGACGTCCTTATTCCAAATCTAAAAATATTTTTTCGATGACGTCTGCCAAGTAAAAAAAGTAACTCCGATTTGGCTAAAACTCGATATTTAGGTGGTTCTGGGTGTCCTTATTCCAAATCTAAAATTTTTTTTTGATGACGTCTGCCAGGTAAAAAAACGTACTCCGATTTTGCTTAAATTTTATATCTAGGTTGTTCTGGACGTTCTTATTCCAAATATGAAAATTTTTTTTCGATGACGTCTGCCAAGTGCAGATAACCCATGTATCTCGAAAACGGTAATAAATAGGTAGGGGGTTTTTGAAAAAATGTCATAGGGAATAAGGAGAGAAGTCGAATGACATTTTGAATGTGTCACACGTGCTCCTCTCATTCTTTATACTGCATTTGGAGTGTTTTACCTCATATTTTCGACTATATTAGGAGTTTTTGTAGGTTTTTTGACTGAATTTGGAGTTACTGTTCTACGTTATTGTAGTAGCGAGCCCGAAGGGCGAGCTCCCGGTGAGGCCGAAGGCCGAACTTTCGGTCCGCGAGGCCGAAGGCCGAGCGATCAGTGCGTGAGCCCGAAGGGCGAGCGCTTGGCGAGGCCGCAGGCCGAGCCGTGTTAGTAACTTGCGAGGCCGAAGGCCGAGCTCCGACTTGAGAGTATTTTCCTTATCTCCGACTGGTCTCCATGGCAACTGCCCGCGGTAACCGAAGCACCTACGAGTGGGGTTCCTTAACAAAAGTGACTCAGAACCTTGGTCCCATTCTGCCCGTACCACCTTTTTATGGCAGTAGGGTGAATTTGCTTTAGTGGTTACAGTATGGTTCTTTATTGTGTTGAGAGTTTATATGGGATTTCATACTTCTATTGGAATTTTGAAATATTTTTTTTTATGTAAAAGGAGTTTTGATATTGTTAAGTACTGCATAACGATAAATGCGGGCCGCATGCGGCCCGCACACTGCCCGAAATACTAGTATATAATATAAAGCTCGATTACCACTCACTGACTGACTGACTGATTGACATAAATGTTCTCCTAGAAGGAGCAGAGTAGGGTAAAAATGAAGTATGGCAAAAATGTTCGGGGGGTTTTAGTGAGTATGAGAAAAATCGAAAATCATTAAAAAGACGCCTGCCAAGTAAAGATGGATAACGTATCTCGAAAACGGTAAGAGATGGGTTAGAGGTGTTTGAACAAATGTCATAGGGAATCGGGAGAGCAGTCGAATGACACCTGTCAAAAATCCAAAATGGCGGATTTCAAGATGGCCGCCATACAAAGTGATCCGAGCCTGCTGAAGCGAGGCCGTTAGGCCGAGCTTCAGTAGGGGCGGAGCAGTTTGTATGGTGGCCGTCTTGAAATCCGACATTTTGGATGTGTCTTACGTGCTCCTATCATTCTTTATACTGCATTAGGAGTTTTTTATCTATATTTTCGACTGTATTAGGAGTTTTTGTGGGATTTTTGACTGAATTTGGAGTAACTGTCCTACATTAGTGTAGCAGCGAGCCCGAAGGGCGAGCTTCTGGTGAGGCCGAAGGCCGAACTTTCGGCCCGCGAGGCCGAAGGCCGAGCGTATGGGGCGTGAGCCCGAAGGGCGAGCGCATGGCGAGGCCGGAGGCCGAGCCGTGTTAGTAACTTGCGAGGCCGAAGGCCGAGCTCCGACTTGAGAGTATTTTCCACGTCTCCGGATGGTCTCCATGGCAACTGCCCGTGGTAAGCGAAGCACCTACGAGTGGGGTTCTTTAACAAAAGTGCCTCAGAATCTTGGTACCATTCTGCCCGTACCACTTTTTTATGGCAGTAGGGTGAATCTGGTTTGGTGGCTACAGTTTGGTTCTCTACTGTATAAGGAGTTTATATGGGATTTCATACTTCTATTGGAATTTTGAAATATTTTTTTTTTTATGTAAAAGGAGTTTTGATATTGTTAAGTACTGCATAACGATAAATGCGGGCCGCATGCGGCCCGCACACTGCCCGAAATACTAGTTATAATATATAAAGCTCGATTACCATTGACTCACTGACTGACATAAATGTTCTCCTAGAAGGAGACGAGTAGGAGCAACGTGATGTATAGCAAAAATGTTCGGGGGGTTTTGGTGAGTATGAGAAAAATCGAAAATCATTAAAAAGACGCCTGCCAACTGAAGATGGATGACGTATCTCAAAAACGGTAAGAGATAGGTAGGGGGTGTTTGAACAAATGTCATAGGGAATTGGGAAAGCAGTCGAATGACACCTGTCAAAAATCCAAAATGGCGGATTTCAAGATGGCCGCCATACAAATTGATCCGAGCCTGCTGAAGCGAGGCCTTTAGGCCGAGCTTCAGTAGGGGCGGAGCAGTTTGTATGGTGGCCATCTTGAAATCCGACATTATGGATGTGTCCCACGTGCTACTATCATTCTTTATACTGCATTTGGAGCGTTTTACCTTTATATTAGACTGTATTAGGAGTTTTTGTGGGATTTTTGACTGAATTTGGAGTAACTGTCCTACATTAGTGCAGTTGCGAGCCCGAAGGGCGAGCTCCTGGTGAGGCCGAAGGCCGAACTTTCAGTCCGCGAGGCCGAAGGCCGAGCGTATGATGCGCGAGCCCGAAGGGCGAGCGCTTGGCGAGGCCGCAGGCCGAGCCGTGTTAGTAACTTGCGAGGCTGAAGGCCGAGCTCCGACTTTAGAATATTTTCTACATCTTCGACTGGTCTCCATGGCAACTGACCGCGGTAACCGAAGCACCTACGAGTGGGGTTCCTTAACAAAAGTGACTCAGAACCTTGGTACCATTCTGCCCGTACCACCTTTTTATGGCAGTAGGGTGAATTTGGTTTGGTGGCTACAGTTTGTTTCTTTATTGTATTGAGAGTTTATATGGGATTTCATACTTCTATTGGAGTTTTGAACACACTTTTTTTTACGTATTAGGTGTCTTGATATAAGTTAAAATTGCACAACGATAAATGCGGGCCGCATGCGGCCCGCACACTGCCCGAAATACTAGTTTATTTATAATATATAAAGCTCGATTATTTATTTATAATATATAAAGCTCGATTACCACTGACTGACTGACTGACTCACTGACATAAATGTTCTCCTAGAAGGAGCAGAGTAGGGTAAAAATGAAGTATGGCAAAAATGTTCGGCGGGTTTAGGTGAGTATGAGAAAAATCGAAAATCATTAAAAAGACGCCTGCCAAGTAAAGATGAATGACATATCTCAAAAACGGTACAAGATAGGTAGAGGGTGTTTGAACAAATGTCATAGGGAATTGGGAGAGCAGTCGGATGACATCTGTCAAAAATCCAAAATGGTGGATTTCAAGATGGCCGCCATACAAAGTGATCCGAGCCTGCTGAAGCGAGGCCGTTAGGCCGAGCTTCAGTAGAGGCGGAGCAGTTTGTATGGTGGCTGTCTTGAAATCCGACATTTTGGATGTGACCCACGTGCTCCTATCATTCTTTATACTGCATTTGGAGTGTTTTACCTAATATTTTCGACTGTATTAGGAGTTTTTGTGGGATTTTTGACTAAATTTGGAGTTACTGTCCTACATAAGTGAAGTAGCGAGCCCGAAGGGCGAGCTTCTGGTGAGGCCGAAGGCCGAACTTTCGGTCCGCGAGGCCGAAGGCCGAGCGTATGATGCGTGAGCCCGAAGGGCGAGCGCCTGGCGAGGCCGTAGGCCGAGCCGTATTAGTAACTTGCGAGGCCGAAGGCCGAGCTCCGACTTGAGAGTATTTTCCACGTCTCCAACTGGTCTCCATGGCAACTGCCCGCGATAACCAAAGCACCTACGAGTAGGGTTCCTTAACAAATGTGACTCAAAACCTTGGTACCATTCTGCCGGAACCACCTTTTTATGGCAGTAGGGTGAATCTGGTTTTGGAGGCTACAGTTTGTTTCTTTATTGTATTGAGAGTTTTAATGGGATTTCATACTTCTATTGGAGTTTTGAAATATTTTTTTTTAATGTTAAAGGTGTATTGTTATAGTTTAGTACTGCATAACGATAAATGCGGGCCGCATGCGGCCCGCACACTGCCCGAAAAACTAGTTATTAATAATATATAAAGCTCGATTACCACTGACTGACTCACTGACTCATTGACATAAATGTTCTCCTAGAAGGAGTAGAGTAGGGTAAAAATGAAGTATGGCAAAAATGTTCGGGGGGTTTTGGTGAGTATGGGAAAAATCGAAAATCATAAAAAAGACGCCTGCCAAGTGAAGATGGATAACGTATCTCGAAAACGGTAAGAGATAGGTAGGGAGTGTTTGAACAAATGTCATAGGGAATCGGGAGAGCAGTCGAATGACTTCTGTCAAAAATCCAAAATGGCGGATTTCAAGATGGCCGCCATACAAATTGATCCGAGCCTGCTGAAGCGAGGCCGTTAGGCCGAGGTTCAGTAGGGGCGGAGCAGTTTGTATGGGGCCCGTCTTGAAATCCGCCATTTTGGATTTGTCCCAGGTGCTCCTATCATTCTTTATACTGCATTTGGAGTGTATTACCTTATATTTTCGACTGTATTAGGAGTTTTTGTGGGATTTTTGACTGAATATGGAGTTACTGTCCTACATAAGTGTAGTAGCGAGCCCGAAGGGCGAGCTCCTGGTGAGGCCGAAGGCCGAACTTTCGGTCCGCGAGGCCGAAGGCCGAGCGTATGATGCGCGAGCCCGAAGGGCGAGCGCTTGGCGAGGCCGCAGGCCGAGCCGTGTTGGTAACTTGCGAGGCCGAAGGCCGAGCTCCGACTTGAGAGTTTTTTCCACGTCTCCGACTGGTCTCCATGGCAACTGCCCGCGGTAAGCGAAGCACCTACGAGTGGGGTTCCTTAACATAAGTGACTCAGAACCTTGGCACCATTCTGCCCGTACCACCTTTTTATGGCAGTAGGGTGAATCTGCTTTAGTGGCTACAGTATGGTTCTTTATTGTATTGAGAGTTTATATGGGATTTCATACTTCTATTGGAGTTTTGAAAACATTTTTTTCTAAAGTATTAGGTGTTTCTGTGGAATTTTCAAATGACTTAAGATAGATGCGGGCCGCATGCGGCCCGCACACTGCCCGAATAACTAGTTAATTAATAATATATAAAGCTCGATTACCACTGACTGACTCACTGACTCATTGACATAAATGTTCTCCTAGAAGGAGTAGAGTAGGGTAAAAATGAAGTATGGCAAAAATGTTCGGGGGGTTTTGGTGAGTATGGGAAAAATCGAAAATCATAAAAAAGACGCCTGCCAAGTGAAGATGGATAACGTATCTCGAAAACGGTAAGAGATAGGTAGGGAGTGTTTGAACAAATGTCATAGGGAATCGGGAGAGCAGTCGAATGACTTCTGTCAAAAATCCAAAATGGCGGATTTCAAGATGGCCGCCATACAAATTGATCCGAGCCTGCTGAAGCGAGGCCGTTAGGCCGAGGTTCAGTAGGGGCGGAGCAGTTTGTATGGGGCCCGTCTTGAAATCCGCCATTTTGGATTTGTCCCAGGTGCTCCTATCATTCTTTATACTGCATTTGGAGTGTATTACCTTATATTTTCGACTGTATTAGGAGTTTTTGTGGGATTTTTGACTGAATATGGAGTTACTGTCCTACATAAGTGTAGTAGCGAGCCCGAAGGGCGAGCTCCTGGTGAGGCCGAAGGCCGAACTTTCGGTCCGCGAGGCCGAAGGCCGAGCGTATGATGCGCGAGCCCGAAGGGCGAGCGCTTGGCGAGGCCGCAGGCCGAGCCGTGTTGGTAACTTGCGAGGCCGAAGGCCGAGCTCCGACTTGAGAGTTTTTTCCACGTCTCCGACTGGTCTCCATGGCAACTGCCCGCGGTAAGCGAAGCACCTACGAGTGGGGTTCCTTAACATAAGTGACTCAGAACCTTGGCACCATTCTGCCCGTACCACCTTTTTATGGCAGTAGGGTGAATCTGCTTTAGTGGCTACAGTATGGTTCTTTATTGTATTGAGAGTTTATATGGGATTTCATACTTCTATTGGAGTTTTGAAAACATTTTTTTCTAAAGTATTAGGTGTTTCTGTGGAATTTTCAAATGACTTAAGATAGATGCGGGCCGCATGCGGCCCGCACACTGCCCGAATAACTAGTTCTATTATATGAGTAATGCTCATTTAAAAAAGGGGCACAGTGGTGAACCCCGCGTTTAATGACGTGATAAAAAAGACCGCGTGTAACGGAGTGTTAAAATGTTACAAACTGATTTATTTTGGTTATTCTATAACCTTAAAGGCAAAATTTGTCAAACAAGAAACTAAGATACACACATCAAAAAAAGTCTAAGCAACATGCATCATGTCACAAATTTTACCAATTATGTTAATACATTTTTAAGTCTTTGTGTGTACTCAAGGTGCGTAGGTATTGTAGTGGCACACATATCAGAGAAGCGTTGTTTGTCTTCTTTGGCAGCGCTACAATAACACAACAGACCCCGCTGAACAGCATCCAGGCCGTGGAAGGAGTACAACCACTCGGCAACACCGGGTACATACAACTGACTGCAAGACGCCAGCCGATGTTAACCGCTCGAGAGATAAGTTTGAGGCTACAGAATTCAAGTGGTGTTGTTGTAAGTCCCCAAACTGTGCGAAATCAACTGCATGAGTAGATACGGCTTACGAGCTTGAAGCCCAATCAAGTGCGCGCCGATACGTCACGGGAATCGCCAAGTCGAATTGAATAGTGTAGAGAACGCAGAACATGGACCAATCCAACAATGGGATAAAATTATGTTTTCTGATGAGTCGCGATTCGGGTTTAGGCCTGATACAAGAAGGGAGAGAGTGTACCGTCGGCCCGGAAATTCTGAAAGGCTCAGGTGCGTTCAGGAAGTTCATCCATACAGCGGCGCAACAGTTATGGCATGGGCGGGTATTATGAAGAACAGGCAAACTGAGCTCTTTTTTTGTAAATGGAAACATGAACGCTGAAAATTACGTTGAGGATATTCTTAGACCTTATGTCCGCTGCGAATCCGCGTTCGCATACAGCTCGGCAAACCAGTGAATACTTGGCAACGGAGAACATCCGGGTATTGCCCTGGCTTCCACAATCACCAGACCTCAACCCCATCGAGCACGCCAGAGACTTGTTTTGAAGGACTTGCACGGAGTGACAATAACCCAACAGCTGAAGGATTTGCTACAATTCCATTGGGAGCGATTGCTGCAAGATGACACAAACAGTCTCATTGATTCTATGAATATAATCGTTGCCGACAAGTTCTGAATAGCAGAGGAGGCCATACCTTGTACTAAATAATCCAATTCTTTCACCATACATTAATTTTCTTTACAAATTACATTTTGTTAAAAAAAAGTTTAGTTTGTTATTGTCGTATAAAATAGTTTATAAATGGGATGTTTGTCATATAAGGCTCTTTATGTAAGCTAATTGGTTGTATAAAGTAGAAATAATGTCAATTTGATGTCAAGTAGAAAAAATTTTGCGATGCTGTCAGGGAAATAAAGGATAAAAAAAAAGCGGAGGCCTGCGTGCGGCCTCCCGCATATTAAGGTCCTAAGGGCACTCCCGCCCTAGTCTTCCCTTATTCACTTCATTTTGTAAAGTTAAAAAAAATGAAGTCGGCGCAATACCCGCCTCTTCAGATGGCGTCGGCGCTCGCGTTCCGCCGTCGACGAACCAAACATCGTCACCCCCTCTCCCCATACCTCACCCCGCGGACATCCACCGCGTCGTGACTAGCAAGAATTACTTGTGTCCAGTACCCGACCATCTCTTTCTAACCTATGAGAAACTTACTTCTATGCTTGAGACAAAAACTAAAAATAAAAGTTAGCTGCCTTAGCTTTTTTTTAAGGGTTATATAAAAATACTATCTTAATTTAATTAACTGACTACAAACATCGATGCTACAAGACTAATTAGGAATACAATAAAAATATCTCCTATAGGAGTTCGTTGTTTCTAGTGATAATGATGGTGACAACTATCCCATGTGTTGGGCTATATTGTTTTTGAGAAAACTCTATATTTACGGGTTTTACAACCAAACACTCGTATGATATGGACAGTTTAAGTGTAGGGAATTTGTTAAAGCAAAAACCTAACATGGTGTAGAACAAATAACGCCGTTACGAATGCAAGTTGTTTATACTGTTGACAAAATATACTTGTGAGTTGTTCGTCCAGAAATGTACCGACTTCAACACGAATCAATACGTGCTGGAAAACGTCATAAAGTGTAGTTTATTATTATTATTATTATTTCAAGAGTTGCGATGCGGTGTAATATGGTTACATAAACGAAAATACTTTTCCTACATAGATCCGCGCGCCTCCTGCGCATATTATAATAGCAAACATCTTTGTACGTGTCGATCTGAGTTTTGTGAGGTGAGGGTATTTGTATTAGTAGTGTGATTTTAATAATTAACACTACATTATGTAGGTACCTTAGGCTAAGATTCAGAGAGAAGTCTAAGCATGAACTAATGCTTTCATCTGTCAAAATGTACTGCTTAGCCTCATAATTGTATTCAGAGACGTCTGGTACAGTCCGATTCCAAGAGGTTAAACTTAGCGCGTGCTATGCTAAGCCAAGTAGTGGAAATCGACTACTTTAGCCTGTCTCAAAGCAGGAGTAGCGCCGCCAAGTGAGAAACTGAGGCGTATGGTGCAATAAATTCGTCAGGAACTCTTTTTCGTAAATTTAAAAAGGCACTTTTCTTGTCCTTTTTTTTATGATGAATCCTTTCAACTTCACATATTCATTAAGTTCATAATAAATATACCCGCTTCATATCTACGACATGACGTCTTCACAACTTGTTATGAGGTATACATAACACGTATTTTGTTTCACTCACTTAGATCACATTTTATATACTGTTGTTCTTAACGTTTTCTTTTTATATCAGGATGCACATATAAACAAGAACCGGTAAACGTTCCATAAGTGAAAAATGTGCCATACATAATAGATTGTGATCTAAGCTAAGAGCGAGGTAAGTAGGACTCAGACTATATCTCAGAATATGAAATTTCAAGATTGGCTTAGCCGACGCTTGGCTAAGACTGGTCGTTGACCGCCTTACACAAATGTCTCTGAATCTCAGCCTTAGTTTGTACAGTATTGTAGTGTTTGTACATATTCAATATTGTTAATTTATGTTATTAAAAGACCTATTGAAGACAAGAGCTGTTATTTTTACATCATTAAGACTGTTAGGTATTTCCAGTAGTTATGGGCAGCCGTCCGATATCTACTTACTCAGCATCTTCTTACTTTAAATTTGCTGCATTAATCATAATCATAATCATTGCTATTTAGCCACCTACCTAGCATAATATACCTACCTACCTACCTATAGCTCTGTACCTATGTCATATATAACATCCCATTATATAATACAGTCCACTATAATTATGTATTGAAGTTAGTTGCGAGTACACGGTCACTACCGGCACACGTTCGTTTTACTTACCACCCTTCCCAACTAAACAGAACTTTAAAGCGCCCACAAAGACCATAAAAAATATTTTAATAATAAAGTACAAATGTTATAATGTGAAGAACCATCCTAAAATTTAAATTAGTACATGTTGCTTAGACTTTTATTATCTGTGTGTTTAGTTGATCTGACTGTTCGGACCGATCAACTTACCGCGCAGTTTTCGAACGCACCCCTTTGCTAGTCGTCTATTTTTGATCTATGGATTTTTGGGTGTGAAAATAACTTGAAGTTGGCTTGTCGTTCTCTTGTATTTTGACGTAATTGGAGTAACTCGGGTTCTTGATTTTTGAATTTTGTATATTTGTTTGTATTTGTCGCCTTGCGCGTATTTGTTCTACGCGATCTATAAAATTGTAATTAGTTTGTGATTGTGCCGTGTCCTGACGTTGGAATCTCAGAAGAAAGAAGCACGGGACCGATCATCGCCGCCCTGGCAGTAAGTGAAATAAAGTTCTAGTTGGCCAACTTAATTTTATTTTAGTAACAGCTAGGTGCGGTCGCCGATGTCGACACGATTGCATCACTCTGTATGTAATTTTCGTGTATTTTGTACCTTGTCCTTTTCAGCCCGGCGAATCGCCGGCTTGTTAAGTTTTCAATACAGATTGTCCAGGTGGCTTCCACCTCTCTGCTAAACAATCCCTGCCTGGGCAATCTGGAATCTTAACACTGACAATAAATATTATGTCAACATTACATAGAAACCACCGGTCACGGAATAAAGAACCATTTTTGAAAACGCGGTGCAACTAGACGGATGTTGCTCCCATGTCGGATAAGACCGTCTAATGGCAAATTGACTTAGTTATCGGTAGTTTGCGTAGGTATAGCTACTCGTAGTGTGTACGAGTGCCAACAACTTCATTTGTGTACCCTAACTCTCTGGAATAAGGTTATTAATAGCTTATTTCGCGAGATACAGCATTTGTCGGGTAAGATCGGCATACTTCGCACTATCAGGGGTGTAAAACATATCTTACCTTGCATAATAATTAATGATTTTTTATAGTACAATTTTACTAACTATGATACTTAATCAATTAAATTAAAAATGTTTTATTTGTGATAGTTTTGGCCCAGCTTAATTTGAAAAAATAAACTAGTGCTTAGTATTAAAAATCGTAGGTAATACCTAACCTTAGAATCTATTCCTAAGTAAAACCTAAAATTAGTAGCAGAATTTATTTGCTTTTCTTTGAAAAAATAATCAATTTTCCTTTTAATAAAAGCGGAAAGAAATTGTAAGCGTAGGTAAGTAAATATTACCTACAAGGATAGGTAATTTTTAAAAGATGCTTAATAAGACACCAAAGGCTGACGACATCTGAATGTGGCAAAGACCGGCATATGACATTTATTACCTACCCTCCACAACCTGGACGGACTTTCTCACTACATATTTTGAGGTCAGATTCATTACTCAAAATATGTAGAATAACATAGTAAAAAACGTGTATAACATTAATGTAATATATTAATTATATAAATATATTAATAAAGATTGAATTGTCTTGCATAGATCTGAAAAATAACTGAAATTTAAACACGTTCTAAATTTTTTGTTAGCACGTGGTGCACTACCGATGCAAGTCGCGCACCGTACTAATAGTAAAGTGCCAAATCAAAAAAACTTTTTTTTTATCGTTTGCACAACACGCACCGCCATGTCAATGTATAAAATCTAGAAAGGCTTTATATTATCAGGTTGATTGTGTTGCCAAATTGGAATTTCTGCTAAACTTGTTGTAATTGTCGTTGTACAATCTTTCCCGACCGACGGTCTTCGCCGAGTTGACCTTATTATATAATATATGGCTTACGTGACAGATTAACGCAAAGAAAAGGAAACGATTACATTACGAAAGAAAGCTTCAGTGCGATTACATAATGTATCATTAGCACAATATCAGTACCAAGATCTCAGAGCACTTAGAGCTACACGAAGCACTCCAACACCTTTATACTCAGTATATCACTAATATTCAGGCTACCTTCATGCAGAAACAGTTTTTCAGGGATGTTAAACTTATGCATTTTTACTTCAATCAACTCTTTTTTTAATTATATTTGACGTAATTGTAAAATTTTTGTTATGTTAATGTGTTTTAGACTACTGCAGCTTATGCATATGGTGAGATAAGGCATTGGTTATTGATTAATAGTTGCTTTGCCATGCCGCATGTGCGGGCAGTAGTCAGTAGGTGTCGTTGTGTACAGATGGCGGCGCAGTGCGGGTGCGGGCGCGTGCAGTGCGAGCGGCGCAGTGCGCGCGCTTCGTGTCGGCGGTGGTGGGGGGCGGCGCGGAGGGGAGGGGGAGGGGGGAAGTGTGCCTGGCGCCCACGGCCCGCGCGGACCCACTGCCTCTTGGTGAACTCCTCTATTGTCTCTACCTTAAGTTATTGATTAATATAGACGACTTTTTTTTATTTATTTATTTCGTACACAACACAAATTACAATCATAACAAAATACATAAACATACTTAAGGTTCAGAACTGGATTATAATCCAAAACATGTGTACACAAGGAAAAAACAATTTGTGGGGACTAAGAGGTACACATTAAATAATTGTATTACACAAAAAAATGTATAATCTTATAGACTATGCACAACCGCGATGAATTTCGCCGCAAAATGCACGCGCGGCATGCATAGGCAATCCTTAACCTGTGTTTGGACTCAACCCAGAGGTTGAGGCTGATTTAAGGGCTTTAGTAAAGAGAATATCTCTGACCGTTCTAATATATAATGACCATTTTGGAGTAAATATATCAATCTCTATGTTATCACCAACAAATTCATTATACTGACGAGCCATTCTTACTAGCGGATTATAGAAGGAAGTGTTATTTTTGTAAGTCTGTAGAACAAAAAGATTTGTTTGATTGGACCTTCGTGCTCTATATTTAATATTAAAGTTTATTTGAGATAGTAGCTCTGGGGTTCCGAAATGGAGTGAATTATTTTATAAAGATAAATGAAATCGAAATATTTTCGACGTGTTTCTAACTTTTGCATTTTATATCTTGCCAATCTTGTTTCATAGCTTAGTTTAGGACGACCGGTCAGCTGACGATAGCATAACATCCTTAAACATTTTTTCTGTACCTTTTCTAATTCGTTGCTATGCACTTTGTAGTGTGGTGACCAAACAGGGCTAGCGTATTCTAAGATGCTTCTGGCAAGAGTAAAAATCAAATAGAGAAGAGAACTAGGGTTTTTAAAACCTTTAGTGGATCTGAAGATGAATCCAAGAAGCTGATTGGCTTTCGTTGTAATATGTTGATAATGATCATGAAATGAAAGTTTGTCATCAAATAGAACGCGTAAGTCCTTAGCAATATTAGTTCTTGCAAGAACCCGGTCTTCAATAATATAATTTTGAACAATCTTATGACGTTTATTAGAAAATGTTATCACAAAGCATTTGCTAGTATTGAGAAACATGTAATTCGATTTACACCAGCTAGAAACAGTGTTTAAGTCTCTTTGCAAGAGACAGCGGTCATGTGGAGAGGAAATAGTTGTAAATATTTTTAAATCATCAGCGTAAAGCAAACACTCACAAGACAACTGCTCTATGAGATCGTTGATGAAAATAATAAATAGTAAAGGTCCCAAATGAGAACCTTGTGGCACCCCAGAGGTCATTTGAGTTGACAGACACGACAGAAATCCTTTCAGAGCCACTAATTGACTCCTGTTACTGAGGTAAGAAGTTATCCAACGCAGCAAGTTTCCATGAATCCCAAAGGAAGCGAGCTTACTACAGAGTAATCTATGATTCACTTTATCGAAGGCCTTCGAGAAATCCGTATAAATAGAGTCCACCTGTCCACCAACAGCAAAACTCCTACAAAGATAGTTCTTGTACTCCAGCAAGTTAGTTACGGTGGACCTGCCCTTGATAAAACCGTGTTGCTTAACAGATAAAAATGGCTTAAAGTGGTTAAATAAATGACTATAAACTAACGATTCAAATAGTTTTGCGAAACAATATAGGATACTGATTGGTCTATAATTTTCACAGTGTGATTTATCACCGTTTTTTAAAATAGGAATTATATGCGCTATTTTCCATTGCTTAGGGAAAATGCCATAAGCGAACGATTTATTAAATAAGATGCATAATGGTACGCACAGTTGTCTACTACAAAACTTGATGAATAAAGGAGGCAATTGGTCTGGTCCAGCACCCTTATTTTTATCAAGATGCTTAATTTTAATGAGAATGTCCTGTTCAGTTAAAAAAATGTTTGAAAATGTATTTGTAGTGCTATTGCTATGCATAACTTTCACTAACCCTCGTATTCCAATAACCCATGCATAATACCATAAAGGTTCACTCAAACTGTATGAACAACAATTGTCTATGTCCAGAATTGCAATATGTACCTAATGCCAGATATTAAGGTGTTACTTCAGATAGAACAATGTCATGGAAAGCGCATTTTGAGGCTCTTAGTCTCTAAGTTAATTTATATATTCAGAAATTTACGTGATATAGCAGATAGAAAATTAATAAAATTAATCCTTGATATTTACACTACACTTTGCAAATTAATTTTTATAAATTGAAAAAAATATATATATGGAAGTATTGTTCACCACCAGGCACCAGGCGTCAAGTCTGCTAATCAATATAAATCTATAATGGACTCGGCCTGGTAAATTTTGACAGTTTTGGTAGTCTACTAACTTCATATCGTTCATATTGAGTCAACATTGATTCAATCTCGGTCTTATATGAAAACGAAACGAAATAATAAAATAATAAGGATTTCTTTTTCTCAATTACCTTACTCTTCTCTTTTTATTTTTTGTCGGCAATATCGTTAAACCAGCCTAGATTCATCATAGATTAATATATTCGTAAGGGATCAGCAGACTACCGATTTTGTCTTGTATGAATCTATATTGAATATTAACATGTCGATACCGTGGGGAAGAAAGGTCGTAAAAGCCAAAATACAAACTTTACAGGAGAAGCAAAAAATGCAGAAAAAAAAGAAAAAAAAATCATATCTATTTTAATTTTAGACTTATAATCATACCAAATACTGAAAAATGTTTGTGTTTTAATGTATTTTATAGCGAAAAAACTATAATCTGAATAGACTGTGTAATTTAAAAGTTAGCTTGGAGTTACGACCTAAAATTTACAAAAAAGTTGTGGATACGCCCTGTAAAATCCGATTTCTGTATTGTAATATATGTAATATTTATATATTTTTTGAATGACATTTTTAATAATTACAGATATTGACATTAAGTAGAAAGACAGTTTAATCCAATAAGAATAACTATAATGTGCGTACTTACTCGTATTGTATGGATTATTTAGATAATTAGATATACACTTAGTTAATTACTTATCTATTCAGTATACACTGTTATGACATGTAACAATATCGTTATGAAATATATGAATATGAATATGAATAATAAGGGCATAACTACATTTATTTTACTTTACTTATGTAAGTTTGGGGCTTAAATAACTGTGCTTAAACTAAATGTAAACAAATAAAATAAGCAACTCAAGTCATGCATGATAGATTTATTAAGAAAAATAAACAAGATCAAACGTATGAAGTACAATTATTATTATAACGTGTTTGAAGTGAAGAATTTTGGCAAACTTTTTAGCGGTCCAGCTTCTCCATTGTTGATGAAATACTCATAATTCAAGCTTCTCCTGCCCATTAGAGAATCTGGTATTTTCTTCAAACTGTACTGTATCAGCTAGATTATCCACTGCTGATCACAGCCTCTCCATTAAGCCCCCCATTAAGGGGGGAATTGCCGTTGTTGATTGATGAGTTCCTCGCTGCTGCCACCTTCCGGTATTCTAGCTTTAGTCACCTCTTACGACACCCACAGGTAGCAATGGGGTGGTGACATTCTAGCCCGGCACCCCACGGGAGGTTCAGAACAGGTACTACGCGACAACTGTTTACTAGCAAGTATCTTCGTCTTTGTGGATGCAAGCTCCAGAAAAAGTAAAATAAGGTCTTTCTTTTGTTTCCCGTTATTTCATAGCATCACTATTATTATAATTTATGTTATTTCATAAATTCACTTTTCAGCTTCACATGGATTTAGTCCTATCGATTTTCTTAACGATATCACATTTTCATTTCATTCATATAAGCTCTTTCCGCATCCTTAAATATTTTCTTTACCTTACGTTTGTTGTTTATTTTATCTCTTCCACTTGATTTTTGTGTCTTTTTTATTTATCACCTTCTTTTTATTTAGTTTCTTCAATTCATTCTTCCCACTACTAGACTCGAATTCTTTGCAATCATCCAAACTTCCTGCAGCAAAGTAAAGCACTTTTTCCTCTGGTAGATAATGTATACTTCTAGAATAATTAAATTGGACGTGTTCGTTTGTTTCGGATCTTTGACATCCCTGTTTGACGGTTCTCACACATTTACCACATTAGTTAATGTAAACTTTTGCAGGTGTTAAAAAGTCCCGGTTGAATTTTGTCAGTCGATAATGAAGGTTGAATAATGTTGCAGACATTTAATGGTAGGGTATTTTAAAATAATGGTTTAATGGGTGACCAGATTAGAGGCTTTTGGTCGTATTGTGCTAGAATCTGCATGCAAGGAGCTGAGTTCCAAATCCGATGGAAATAATTTGATAGGCGACTTTGGTCGATGTATTTATATCACCATCACTATTGGTACGCATTGTAATATTTGCTCTGATTCAAAATTTTACGAATACGAGTCTAATAGTGGATCTCCTAAAAAAATTATAATATAAAAAGAAGCTGATTAATAAAGAAAACATAAACAATAGGCGGAAAAAAGAAAAAGAAAACAATAAATATAGGGAAAGGATAAAAGTTCCGGAAAAAGTTTGTATTAATAAAAAATTTAATATCGTTAAAAATCGATAGGACTAAATCCATGTGAAGCTGAAATGTGTTAAAGAGGATGCTGTGAATAACGGAAAACTGAAGAAAATCCCTATTTTACACTTTCTGTAGCTTACATCTATAAAGACAAAGAGACTGGCTAGTAAACAATTGTTTTAAATGAAAAAAAAAATTGAAAAGTTCTAAAAGCTGGCTTCAAAAAGAAGAAGTTTAAAAGTAATGCACTAAAAAGACCGAGAGATTTAATTTTGGCATAGAAATGCATTAAATGTTGGAGATGGATAGAGGTCATACTTCATCCTGGTATACTCACGGGCACTTTTCAAAGAAACAAATACACATTACATACTAATTAGGCGCGAGAAACATAACCCTTCCTTGGCAGTCGGATAATAAATTATAAGTTATTAACAAATACAATTAACATCAGATTATGCGGAAATATTATTATCATTGGGTTTAAACACCACAAGAAGCTTAATATGGGGTCGTAAAGGCCATCACGAGTGCGAGTGCGATTTTAACTGGCCAAAGGTGTGGACGCGTTTTGTTGAATCATAATTACGGCTCTTTCGTTCATGGTATAGTCGCTCCTTACTACGACTATATTAAGTTCATTGTGGTGTGTAGTGAAACAAATAATTACGTGCACTAAAACAATTGGCGAGGGACGCTGCGAGTCAGAGTAAGCATTTCCTCACCCCCGGCGAAACAAGACAGGCTGCTTAGTTTCAATAATCCATCTCCGTCGCACAGTGACCCCACCGTTCACGACCAGCCGACGAAGGCGTGTAAGCAGGCAACAGCTGATAACTGGTTTTCTGAGAGATATTGTTGGATCGAACTGCCTCAGGATGGTAAACAACTGTGCGGCTTGTTCGAAACTGATTAGAAATAATCAAATTATAAAATGCGTGAAGTGTTCAAGCATGTTTCACCCTATATGCGTTAATGTAGGTGACGTTAGGAAGTTAGCCGAAGACGTAAAATCTACGTGGAGCTGTCCTATGTGCCTGTGTAGGGAACCCAGGTCGGATAACTCTAATACACCTGTGAGAGCCTGCGCGCTCGCCGCGACCGACGCAACCGCTTGTGGCGCGTCAGAAATCCCTACGATAACGCTGAGGGGCACCGGTTCCGGAGGTAGCTATGAGAGCCGCGAAGTTACGCCGCTGCCCAGCCCATCTGCGGATATGAACGCTGACACTCTGTTAGCGCTAACTACGCAGATAAAACTACTCAGGGAGGATGTGGTTGACATGAAAACACATATGAAATCGTTCACTGACCATATATCGCAGGCGTTTACTCGTCTAGAGACTTGCGAGTCGAACGTAGCCCGCATTGAGACTAAATTACTCGATTTAATTGAGCATCAAAATGAAATCGTTTCATATCAAACCACAATTACAGAACTGCGGCATCAATTGCACAGTCAGGCACAATCTAACTTAAGAAATGAAGTAGAAGTTGTAGGAATAAACGAAATCACCGAAGAAAGCCCAATTCACTTAATGATAACAGCAGCAAAAAAAATCGGGGTTGATTTGGTGGCTGGCGATCTTGACTATGTTACCCGCGTCGGGCCCCGTCTCCGAGGTGTAGTTGACGATTCTTCGGCGCCACTCACTAAACTTCCGCGCCCCCTGGTAGCTCGATTCGTGCGACACCATCAGCGCGATGAATTTCTTCGTGCGGCGAAAAGCAGGCGCAACATGACTTGCGCTGACTTAGGTGTTGCGGGCACCCCTAGGAGTATTTTTTTCAATGAGCGCCTTACGCAAGAAAACCGCAACTTATTTCGGACCGCTAGGCTGCGGTCGAAAGCAGCGAATTACAAATACTGCTGGGTTAAAAATGGCACTATTCATGTCCGCAAGCAGGAAGGTAACCCAGCCACCGCCGTGCGAAGTGAAAACGATTTGCTGCGGCTATTTGGACCTAGTACCGCACCCTCGCAATCATAGTCAACTAGGATGCGAAGATCCGCTACGTGTACTTATTTGCATTTCTTATTATCATATCGTATGTTTACTGTTTACATTACCTGGCATTATATTATCAACTCACACACTCACAAAAAATATTTTGATAATTCTACACTTAGTTAAACATATATCATCACGCAAAATTATTAAACAAAATAAAAAGTTACACTCGACACTAACATTTAAAACTCTACACAACAATGTACACAAACTTCACCACTATAGAAAATACCATATGACATACTTTTTTATTGTTTATCACGCTCTGAGTATGACGCACTGGGCGCAGACACCTTTATCAACCATTTTTCTTTACTACATTGATGGTTTTAGTTGATGTAGGTAAAGATATTGACGAAACCGAAATTATTGAATGTCATTTATTAACATCAGTGGATTTATGCAAAAGTATGTTAATTAAGTCTATCTTTAACTTCAAAGTACTATCTACAAATATAAGAAGCTATCAGTGTAATTTTCAAGAATTTATTGTTGCCTTGCAGCGCATAGACACTGAAATTGACGCTGTTATTTTGACAGAATGCTGGCTTACTGAAGGCACTGTAATAGAATATATTCCTGGTTATAATTCTTACCGGACATCACAACAGAAAAATAAAAATGGGGGCGTCGTCATCTATATCAAATCTACTCATAAGAGTTCGGTTCAAGAGCTAGTAATAAATGATGCTGACAGTTTGATTGTGACTTTAGAGAACAGATTTGCCATCGTTGGAATTTATAGGTCACCGTCAACATACAATATTTATCCCTTTTTAAATTCCATGGACTCCACTCTCAGCTCCTTCAATCATTACCCAGTCGTTATAGTTGCAGGTGATCTAAACATCAATATATGTAATTCTTTTGATAAGCAAGCTGCAGATTACACATGTCTAATGGCATTGCATGGCTTATTACCTGCAATAAGCAAACCTACTAGATTAAGTACATGTTTAGATCATATTTACGTAAAGTCCAAGTCCAAATCCATAGGTTTAGTCTGTCAGTCTACAGTTACAGATCATGCAATTGTAATGGCTGGTATATCTGTCGCTAATCCTCCAGCAGTTAAACTCCCAACATGCCGGTTAAAAACGGACATTGACCAATTGTCTAGTGACTTAAGCAATGCAGACTGGTCAGATGTAACAGCGTCAGTGTGTGTTGAATCCGCTTTAAATTTATTTTATACAGTTTTAAACAATGCTATTGACAAAAATACGCATAAAATTCAAGTAGGTCGAAAATATGTCTCTATGAAACCCTGGATTACGCCAGGGTTAGTAAGATGTATGCGCCATCGGGATAAGTTACACAGCGAAACCAGAGCAAATCCTAACAATTTTGTGCTCCAAAAAATTTATAAACGGTACAGAAATTTTTGTAATAAATTACTAAGAAAGCTAAAAAACGATTACAATGCCCAAAAAATTAACGATAGTCAAAACGATCCCAAAAAACTATGGCGAGCAGTTAAAAATATTTGCAAAATATCTAACCATAAAAATGGTTCTTTAGAATTATTAACCATAAAAGAAAATACAAATTCGTCACTAAACTTTGTTAACCAATTCTTTGTCTCTTTGGGTAAGAAACTAGCTGACGACATCTTATCAAAGCTACAAATATCTCAGAACTCGTTGATCGAAGGATACAAGCCTACTGGCTCGCTAACTGACTCCTTTTTTCTTTACCCCACTGATCCATTTGAAGTGGCTAATATAGTTTCCAAACTAAAAACTGATACGGCACCAGGAGCCGATTTGATTACAGTGAAACTACTCAAGCAATGTCTAAATTATATAATAATTCCTCTCACTCATATTTTTAATTTGAGTCTAGAATCAGGCGTTTTTCCTGAGCGCTGGAAAGTTTCTGTAGTGTCACCCATTCATAAAAGTGGATTAAAAAGACTCCCAGACAATTATAGACCTATAGCATTGCTTAGTGTCTTCTCTAAAGTATTGGAGAAAATAGTCAACGTCCGCTTAGTAAATTTTTTGGAAAAACACAGTCTTATATCAGACAGACAATTTGGCTTTCGTAGGGGCAAGTCAACCGAAGATGCAGTTACACTCTTTACTAACCTAGTTTCGACACACATTGAAGTAGACGAAAAATGCATCGGTGTGTTTTTAGACCTAGCTAAGGCGTTCGACACCATCTCGGTTGGTTTGTTACTTTGCAAAATGGAGTCCATGGGGATAAGAGGAGATTCGCTTAGCTGGTTTAGAAGTTATTTATCGAGCCGGGTTCAGTTTGTAAAAATAAATTCACACTGCAGTGAACGTATGCAAGTAACCTATGGCGTGCCCCAGGGCAGCATTCTTGGCCCAACGCTCTTCATTCTCTACATAAACAGCATAGTCAGCACACCAATAGCCAACGCTGAAATTATTGCGTATGCTGATGATACAGCTATTCTATTTTATGGTGAAACCTGGGAACAAGTTTACTCTGTAGCAGAATCTGGTATTTCTTCTATCGCTAAATTATTAGATAAGAACCTTCTGACCTTAAATATAACCAAAACCAATTACTTAGCTTTCTCAAAAACAATTGCGGGTAGTCCTGAAAATCATGAATTAAAACTACACTCATGTGGTCCTAGTGATATAGTTGTTCCACTTAATTGTTCTTGTAGTGAAATTGTCCGTACAAAGTCAATACGATATTTAGGTGTCCATCTAGACGAGAATTTAACTTTTAGGAAACACATATCTGACCTCTCTGCTCGTACAAGAAAACTAATATTTATAATGAAAAAGCTCCGTGACTGTACGCCTAAAAATATGATACGTCTTGTGTATTTAGCTCTGTGCCAGCCGATAATGCAGTACTGCATATCAGTGTGGGGCAGTGCCGACGAAACCCATTTTATTGCAATAGAAAGAGCTCAACGCGCACTTATAAAAGTAACACTAAAAAAACCCTTCCGCTTTTCAACAGACCTACTCTATTCGGAATTCAATGTTCTACGGGTGCGTCAATTGTTCATCCTTAATGCTACAACAAAAATACACAAAAGCCTTCCAAATCGATCTGACTACAAAAAAATTATGACAAAACGTATATTTAGACTTCCGCTTCCTAAAGCTTCTTCATGCTTGGCAAAACGTTGTCCCAGGTTTTCATTAATAAAAACCTATAATAATGTTCGAAAACACTGCAGTATTGCCGACAGTTCCGTCTTTTCCTGCAAAAAAACCGTTAAACAATGGCTACATAATTTGTCTTATGATGACACTGAGAGGTTAATATAGACTAATAAATACTGAAACACACTCCCCCCATACGCTTTACACACTATTCACCCTATTTCACTCCCTGACCCTATACACACACACTCACATACACTCAATTTTATATAAGACCAGACTTGTATTATTACCATAATGTGCCAAGAGCCCAAGAGTACCTACCTAAAACCAGTAAATAAAGTATATTTTCGGCAATATCGCTCCAGAGCCCCAAGATACAGGCCTCGAGCCTAGTTTGGGTCTCACTGGTATAAATTAATTCTAATACTGTTTGTTCATTACTTAAAATGTACTCCTAGTGTAAAACTGTGTATTTTTGGGTAATAAAGTTTATTATTATTATTATTATTATTATTATTATCACACTATTGAAAAATAATTGGTTCCATAGGAAATAAAAGCCAATTACTTGTAAAATCTTTCATTTTAGGTTGTAAAAGCCACTTATATGTCTACTACTTAGTAAAAGGTAACGACTTAGTGACAAAATAGCAATTTGTAGTGTGTGCTCAAAAATTATCATACCCTATCAGAACTTCAATTTGCAACTATTGTGAGTTAGTAAGATGGTATTTAATAGGTATGTGCATCAATTTACCAATACAAATAAACAACAAAGCAAGTCAACACAATAGAGCATGAACTTACATAAATCCCTACAATTGTTAGGTTACGCACTCGCGTTAACTCTCAGGCAAAAGTTAAGCAACATACTTATTTTTATAGGAAAATACAGTGTAGGCACATACGTATCTAACAAAGTAGTAAATTAAAAACTAGCACTTACTTAAACTTAAGAGAATACTCGTTAACAAAAGTAAAGTAAACTCTTACTTTTTTACGATTTTGTGAGTATCCCGTTAATGACTGAAATATTCTCTTCTCTTAACTTTTGTAAAGAATTTAAAGTTTTATACAATAAAATTCACCACCAATTACTAAGTTTCATCACAACTTTGCACTAACAAAGACTGTGGGGTAGAAAAACAATAAAAACAAGCCACCACGTAGCAATGTAGTGATATCGCGCAGTGCACTTATTCATCTCGCTTTTGATATTAGAAACTACTAGGTGTTTAAGAGAAAGTGCAATACTGAATGGATTATCCCTAATAAAATGGGCATGAAACATAATACGTGATTACAAAGGCCATAATGTCGAAACTTATGTTTCTAATCAGCTATTAGTGAAAAGATAATTCTGTTGAATTAAATTGGCAATAGGTGAGCCTGTATTTTTGATTTATTACAAATTCGCAAACTGTGTAACTCACCACTTTGCACACAAGTAAGAAACTAGATGCACAAAAATTTCAGGGCGTAAAAAGGATAATAGTATTTTAAACAAAGTCAAAAGGGCGTAAAAGCAATTCAATTATAACATTCACTGTTACAGTCAAACTGTTTTGATTACGATAGTGATACGCCCAAGTTACTAAAAAGTTACGAATGAAATGGAATTTACGTCCTTATTTTACTTAAAAACTTGTTTAGGACATATAAAAAACCGGGGGGTAAAAGACATTTTTTTTATAATTTCGAAACTTTAAATACACAGATCGATGGAGCGAAAAATTCTGAACAAAACTGCATTATTAAGTCATTTTCGTCAAAAGTGGCTTTTACGACCTTTCTACCTCACGGTATCGATGTAATTAGCAGACTTGCCCCCCTGGTTTAATGGCAGAGCTCTCATAACGCGAATGTACGTGTGGGTCTCGCGCTAATGAGACGACACATATCACTTAGAAAACTTGTCACCTACCTACCTACTCAGGGTAGAAGGGAGCATAAAAAATGAAGAGAAGAGTAAAATATATAGTATAATAAGTAGAAAGGGTCGTGGATTTCAGACAGGTTTATCAATTTGGCAAGCTTCCTTGTTTAAGGACTTAGCTCCGGTCCGCTAGTATCCGAGTTGATGCTCAGCAGCAGGTCTGCCGTGCAGGGCTCGGCTCCACACCGCCGCGCCGGTAGAATGTCCCAGCTAGATGCTGTAGAGACGTTTGGCCGCGGTCGGTGCTGGAGGTCAGAGGACGGCCGGAGTTCAGAAGTAGTGTGTAGCTTCGTACGGAAAGTTCTCCGTCTCGTACTGGTAGTTCAGATGTGGCCCGCCAGCAAACAAGAGATATGCCATAAGGGCCAAAGAAGTAGATGCTGCTGGTGAAGAATTCGCATCCGCTAAGGCTTCCGCTACCGAGCATAAAGGGACTAGCTAGGCCTTTCGCGGACGCGAACCACCAGTCGCTCAGAATGCCAGAAGGGCGTAAATAGGTGTGTTGCCGGTAAAGAGGCGCACAATCCACGAGGTCCGTTCACTACCGAGCAATAAGGGACTAGCCTAGGTACCTCGTGAATTGCGAGCTACCAGCAACACCCTTTAAAGTTTGCCAGAAGGGCGCAAAATAGAGAACAGTAGAATGTTGAGAAGCAACAGAAAAACACAGAAAAACACATAAATTTAACAAGAGAGTTAGCAGGTAAGACACACAATAAAATACAGCAATTACGGTAGTACATACCACAGGTTTTTAGGTTAGTTTTTAATGGTGATGGTCAAGTACACTTTCACTTCAAAACTCAAACTTACCCAGATTTTGGGGCTTGTCAGTAGATTAGAATTCGAAAGATCTATATTTTAGTAGTATTTAATAGTAGTTGCACAGACGATGGCTGGGGTCAAAGTGATCATGATTCCTCGTTGAGGAAAGACATCAAGTTGGGCGGATGTCGGGGGCGAATTTCACTACCATATATGATAATGAAAAAAGCCTCAAAACCGTTGGGTCGTAAAACCAATCACTGCACTTGGTTTTGAATTTTTATTTTGATAAACTTCCGTCTATTCGAAACTAACAACCAGCGTCGTCGTATTTTTTCTGACAGACTGGATTGACATTTGTTTTAACTGTCAATATATAAGTCGAATTGCATGGAGAGAAGAAGAAGAAGACAGTATTGCTATGAAAGACTTAACATTGTTGATTGTTATACGCGACCTCTATTGGTGAGTCGCTGAACTACCTCAGCGCGCAGCAAAGGTAGTTAGGTTTATAGATTTAAAGGTGCTTGCATCTTCAGATGGAATTTAGATAGGCGTTTGTGCGTTTGCCTATAGATGGCGCGCTGATTTAAATTAGTATTTAGTGAAATTTTAGTTATTAAGTTAACCGATATTTTTAGATCGGTTACAAACTCTTAGTTTATTCTTAATCCACAGTTTACCTATCTATCACGGGAAATGATCTCCAACCTCCCCCTATAGCCATTCCAATCCTCGCCTTGCAGAACTCTCCCTTCACAATCTCATTCTGTTCATTTCTGGTCATAACTCATCATCGCTGTGGTGGTGTGGTGTGTCTGCTATAACGTATCCCGATGACATCAACAAAATCTGCTGCAGCATGAACTGCTGACATCTTCCGTACACGGTCTTCACTGTCAATGCAAACTGTGACTAGATTATATATTTTGAAGCAGTGATAGCTCAGTGGCATTGGCTATGGACTGCCGCGCAGCAGGTCCATGGTTCGAATCCCGCCCAGAGCTTGAGCTTCACCGCATGGTGGAAGGGCATTTTGCGAATGCCCGCCTGGCTAGCGACCACCCTCAAGTAGAGAATCTGTCGCCAAGCACCTAACGGTGTGTTCCGGCAGCAGTCCTTGAGAGCCAGAAAAATTACAGGCTAATGAGACCTAACAACTGGACGTCTCAGTGTGACGGGCACAGTGCAATTCGTCGTTGACGAAATGCGTCTGTTATAGGCAGAGGTTAGTCCACTTAACATCAGGTGGGCCTCGGGCTTGTTCCGTCACAATAACATAAAAAAAAAAAAAAAAAAAAAAAAAAAAATTATGTGCTACCATTAGGCAGCGGCAAGCCACAAGACTGACGAGTGAACTGCATTGTCTTGTGAAATGAAATCTCGACGGAAACTTCATTGAGCATGACTCCTCTTTGGGTAATTCACTACGGAACTCTTAAGTACTTGTACGATAAACTTTGTTGGATAACTAGCAATAGAAGCTGTAAAAGAAGGCAGTGCTCTACTCAATTGTCCTCACAACATCACATATCTGAAAGGTATTGTATTAATTATTATTATTATTCTGGCTAGGCGTTACTTCACGTTGGCCCATCGCCTGCAACTTTATAAGGTTCAGGTTCAGCCTCACATGGAGTACTGATCTCACCTCTGGGCTCCCGGGAGCTCCCCAGTACCAGCTTCTTTCATTTGACCGCATTCAACAAAGAGCGACTCGAATCGTTGACGATCAAGTTCTCTCCGACCGGCTCGACCCTTTGGCACTACGTAGAGATGTTGGATCACTCTGCATCTTCAACCGCATCTATCACGGGGAGTGTTCTGAGGGACTGTTCGATTTACTACCTGCAGCTCCATTTCGCTATCGGACGTCCCGACAAAGCATGATGATTCATCAATTTCATGTCGACGTCTGGAAGTCCACAACCTTGCGATTTTCACGACATTTTGTACCTCGCACTGCCACATTATGGAACCAGCTGCCAGGTGAAGTATTTCCGAAAGGATACGACTTAGGAGCCTTCAAGAAGAGAGCATATTCCCTCCTCAAAGGCCGGAACGCATCCTCGAGACCATATACGGCATGGTATCATAAATGTGGAGATTTCCTTTATATATAGCCAATATAATATATGTACACTGCACTTATATATATTATGGTATGGTATAAGATATAGCTACAATCTAAGCTTTTTTGAAGCAGTGATGGCTCAGTGGCATTGGCTATGATATAAGAACCTACCGGTGTGTTCCGGCAGCAGTCCTTGAGAGCCAGTGAAATTACAGGCACATGGGACTTAAAAACAATGTCTCAAGGTGACGGGCGCAGTGCAATTCGTGACTTGTGACGAAATTGCCTCTGTTATAGGCAGAGGTTAACATCAGGCGGGCCTCAAGCTTGTTCCGTCACAACAACAGAAAAAAAATCTCCTTATCTATTTGTTTATGTATATATTACAAAACGTATTATTTGCGACCTTACACATTATTATGTTTTAATTTAAATGTACCTATAAATATATGACGGGGTGTTCCATCACCAACATCATCATGAGCACTCATCACTAATCCTTGCATTGTAGGCTTCGCCAGCGGGTAGTGGAGGATGAAGAAAACAGGCTCGTAGAGTGTATTATTTTACAACACAGTTAGTAGGCATGTAGCACGAGAACCATGGGTGGTCGTATAGCTGCCGGTAGAGTCGCGCGACCGCCCGCGCCGCGCGCCCGCGCCCGACTGCCGACTGCCGACACACACTGCACCGCACGCCGCTAGGGGGCGCCGCCCGCCCGGATACGACACTACATATATATTATACTTTATCATACCTTATACTTATTTATGTTATATTAGTATGTACACCATATCTACTTTTGTATGTTTTTTCACGGTCACTGCTGCACTATCTACTCCACTTTTTGGTTACAACTGAAAAACAGCGTTGGGTGTTAGTGACGCACCTAACACACGCTAAACTGAACACCAGGTAGGTAGGTATTTGCGTTCAGAAGTATTCAAACACAAGAACAGACGAGCGTAAGTGTATCTACCTAAATCCGTAGTCTCTGTCTGCCATCACTTCGAGGGTTCAGTCGTGACTTTATGTAAATACTTATTTGTCTGTGTGTTTCATTTGTGTTTTATTTTGTTTATTCATTTGTTAGATATCGGCTCTGTGTTTTGTATTGTGTAAGTACCTATGTTTATTTCATGTGATATAGGTAAGCGAGCAGAGCTGCTGACAGTGTAGAGTGTAGAGTGTGTGTAAGTAGACTATGGATCGCTGACTGACCAGTGCTGCCACTCCTGAAGGTTACTTGCTTGATGAATGAAAGTTTACACAAACACGATGTGGTGTAGTTTGTTCTCACGTTTCGACATATATATATACCTATATATTGTTGTGTTGGCCTTAATGTTAGAAAAAATATTATCGACGACCCCCACATGATTAAACAATGATCTCGGTGAAAACTGCTTGTTATTAATAATAAGATATTCCTCTCAGGCTCTGCGGTGTTCGTGAAGGGGCGCCTGGCCGCCATTGCGTCGTGGGGCGACACGAGAGGCAAAGGTTTTCCTCTGGTAGCGTTAGATATATCACAGTATGCTGAATGGATCCATACTGTGACGTCTTTCTGAAATTAAAAAACATTTGTTTAAAAGACCTTTGTTTGTTACTGTTTGACAATCACTTAAATTGTATTTCATGAAATTAGGGAAACCTTAAATATATCCACGTTTATATGTTTCTTGTAGGTAGCTATAATAATAATTTATCGCAGGTATGTATATAACATAACATTATGGTCTAGGTTACATGCCAGGTACCTAAATAATTTATCCCAAATTTTAGGAATTCCCACCCACGGAGTTTATGTGCTTCTATTAACCAAATGTTGATGTGCTGAAACAAAATAAGTAATCTTTATCACACCCGCTTGTGCTAAATACCTACTTCCTACTACTTAAAAATCTACCTGTATAGGTAAAGTTAAGTTAAACAACGTTCGCTGCGGTAATTACTAGGATGGGTGACCGCTAGTGGCATTGCTACTGAGCGTGCTTCGGAGGGTCGTCGGTCCCGGTTGTTGTCGTGGACGGCAGTCGGTACAGTTTGGTGGTGGGGCATTTTGCGAATGCCCGTCTGGGTAGCTATCACCCTCAAGTAGAATATCTAACGGTGTGTTCCGGCAGCGGTCCTTGAGAGCCAGTAATTCTTGGTTATCCTGAACATCATCTTCTACAACATCATCACTTACCATCGGGTGAATGTTATAGTATATAGTATACAAAGGCTAACTATCAGTTGAAAGTTCTGAGGTAGGCAACAACCAAAAAACAGTAGAAATGAGAACCACCTCCTATTTCTTGAAGTCGGTTAAAAATATGAACTTCCACCATTCATTCCACCAACCACCATCACCTCGACCACCAACATCGTTCATTTAATACGCAGCTATTATACGCAGGTATTCGTTGTGTGTGTGTGTGTGTGTAGTTACATATACTCGTAAGTATCTGATGATTGAAAAACCGAGCCTTAGTTAACTATTTATTTTTATTTGATTATTTAATCATATACATCATCATCGTAGGTACTGACCTATTACATAATAAATAAAAAGGCCGATAAGTACTTACCTAAAAATAAACTACATAGGTACTTATCTAATAATGACTAGGTTTTAATATTGTAATGTTTGCAATAACGTTGCTCTGCGGATTACATTACAAAATTCTAAATTTTAGAGAGAAAAATGTATTGTCATGTGGGATTCGAACCCGCATCCATCCACTCGTATAGCCGAGGTAGCTCAGTAAGTTTGTAATTAGTAGGTATTTGTGGTTAGTTACCTTAACGTTACAACTAATCTCAGTGCAAACACGTACCTGCCTGCTGCGCCTCAGTACCGACTGTCGGCGGCTCCACTTCTCTGTAAGGACAGCTGCTCTACTCCATGACTCGCTGAAGGTGTTCGTGTTCATTCGGAGATGGCCATTCAATCATCTCATCGTAACTCTTATTATTTTATTCCGTACAACGTAATGTTGGGTGAACCCAAAATGTGTTATTGTATGTTATTTATACAAATGGTATGCAATTACCCAGTGGGGTGGGAATAAATGGGGGGTTGACATTCTAGTCAACCCCCCATTTATTCCCGTCGTCGGTGAAAAAAGGGGATTATAGGGAAGGTACCAGAAGTTGGGAAGCAGCGCCTTCTAAGAAACTGAAAATGTATTATGCGATTCGCAAGACGCCTGCCAAGCGTGGGGATTATGGCAAATCACCCCCGCGGGGAGGCGTTGTACTGCGGGGGACGTGTCGGTGAATGTGATGATGCAATTAAGTATCACATTTTTCAAGTACGTTACTTTGCGCTCGTTGCAATTATTGAAGACTAGAGAGTGGGTCCGGGCGACTTGCGGTCGAAGCGCCGCCTCGTCTGAACGTTCTCTATTACGATGAGACGTACATTTCTTGAGTCAGATTTTATCGGAAGGTACGTAGGTATACTAAAACCAAAGATAATTATAGTAGGTATGCCGGAACTATAAGCATTAATAATTAATTTTGAATTTAAAATTTAAATGCAATATCTTGCTCACTTGTGTTGTGCCTCGGTGGCCAAGATAATCATTTTGGATAGTTGTGAGCAGATCGTCTGACATTGTACCGATTTTTGTTTTTCTTATCACAGAACCGTATCATAATCAGCCTGTTGTTGGTGTTTCTTCAGTAGGTATAGTATGTTTCAAATCCCCTGAGAAACGCGTGCATTGTTCCCCCGGTATCACGTAAGCGCCGAAAAAAGCGATAAGTATCGCTTTCCATACAATTATGCATCGCATCAATATCGTTGACGCGTTTAAGGGCGTTTCGTGGTACAGGGTAGTGCCCGAGTATTTGGACAAGTGTTGCACTACGAGTATCGGACGGATGCCGGACGGAGCCACAAGTCATTCGCTGTGGAATGCGCTTGTACACACAAGTTGTTCCGTGTTCGTCATTTGCTTTTTTGTTTTTAATTTGTTTTATTTGTTAATTTGTTTTGTTTGTGTTTTGTTGCTGTTTTCTTGTTACGTTTCAGTTATTTGGGTTTTGTTTTGTGAACGTGATATGGAGCCATCTCCATCGTCTTCAAGACCATTTAAAAACTTGATATCACTTATAAAAAAACGAAGTATTGGTCTATGGCGGAAAATGAAAAACAAAATGGTTATTAACGTTTACAAATATGTTCAAGAAACGTGGCCTTAAGGCAAACATTATTTTTTGTCAACATCTTATTGTGTCGAAAAATACGTTATAAAATATTTTATCCTGATACAATGTATTTAGTGATTTCCTTGCAATGGTTTTTTATTCACCTCAAGCTAAAATATGAAGTGTACCCATCAAAAAAAGGTCGATCGAGTCGCTGCAGTCCGCTCAAAGGTCAATGGCCGAGTTTCATTTAGATTTGAAACAGACTATAGTGTCTGTTCAATGAACCTTCCTATCCCATGTGTAACTGTAGTGTAGTAAGTAGGTGCAGTAAAGTGTTCAATGGGGACTTTTTAGCGGAAGCTCGAAGCGACGACGAACCGGCGAAGATGGGAATATACCTAACACTGTACAGTTACATTGCATATAATGTATCCAGTAAAAGACAGATAGGTAGTTTAGATAAAGACATACTGATTGCGGTGATGTTTAAGTTATGATTCCTAAACTATGGTCTCTCAGTTCTCACACTCAAAATTCCAAATCTGCGTAAATACATAACTTATAGTCACATATTGTGTACAGATATTTAGTAAAACATATTTTAAAGTGTTTAGAAGATACCACAACGTGGAAACTAAAATTAAAAATTACAAAATTCTTCCTGCGGGCCGATCACGTATCTTCTGTAGCAATGAACTGCTGATTGCAACATTCAAAAATGATAGTTTTCCGATCATGTATCCATAATTTGACAGATCTTGTAGCAAAGAAATCTTGATGGCTACTTAACCTCGTTTGACGTAACTTGTATCTATCGATAGATACTGTTTTGTATGAAATAGCGATCACGTACAGTCAATATCAATTAGAATGACAGTTTCTGTAGCAATCTTCATTGATACAAGTATTGGGTTGTATCAAGTATAGAAATCATTAGCTACAGCCAAAAGTAAATTACAAAATTAAGATTTTGCAGTGATTATGCTGAATATAAATAGGAAATTACTGCATAAGTTAACGTAGCTATTTAAATACCTACTGTAGAAAAAATAATATTGTTATATTTTCCGTTTTAGCTAAATTATGTCGAGAACCTTTTTGTTGGCATTGGCGGACGAAGAGCGGCGCAAAAAGCTCCTCAAAATCTCGAGACGAACAATGAGAGACTCTAGCAACCCAACAACGAGTTTGTCTCTCATAGACCCCCATCTTGAGATCAGCAGAAGAATCCTCTGAAGAGCACTACACTCATTTATACTGCCGTGCACGCAATGTTGTGGAACGGTGCTTGGGGGTTCTGAAAGCTCGATGGCGGTGTTTGTTATCACATCGTGTGCTTCACTACACTCCTAGGAAAGCTAGTGAATGGATTTGTTGTTCTACATAACATTGCCAATGCGCACAATGGCCCAGTACCCCAGCTCTCCCATGATGATTGAGAGGCCCTACAACGCAGTCAGCAAGATTTGACGATTGCTGATAATGCTGAATCAGACACAAGGACCATGCTGGTCCAAAGGTTGTGGGCAGCAAGACGGCAGCAGTGAATGATTCATAGCCTCTAAATACACAAACCGGTCAAACCGGAACACCGTAATGCGAGCATTACTACTTGGCTGTAGAAATAGGTATAGTGGCAGTCTTCCTGCAGACAAACTTGTTTCCAACAGAGTTCTACTATATTTGTATAACAAGCTTCCAAGGGTTTTTATTATTAGGACATACATTTAAGAAATGTGTAAGTGACTGGCTCTTGCATAATTGTTTTTATGACATTAAGGAGTTAGTAAGTTATTGTGACAAACTTGTATAAATATATTTGCACGTCTGCATGCAGACTGATTACAATGACTGATGTACTCTATAAGACCATTCCACGAATATTGTTTACTGTGTGTTTAGGCTGTTGGGAATGCTATCTTGAAAATAAGTAAATTTTTATGTATGATGTTCTTGAAATAAAACCAATATAAATTAAAATTTTTAAGTTTTATTAGGTATATAATCTATCATCTAAAAAGACATATAACTGGCTTAGTGTCATAAATTTAAAATTTCCTGTTGTGTGACTTTGTAAGACCTAACAAACAATAATAACAAATTACATAATAAGGACCTCAGAGTTACTATTACTAGTACATATATATATAGATATTTTTAAGTATACATTAACAGTAATGTTATTAGAACTTTATATTAAACAATTATATGCAGAGTTGCAAGCACAACTTAAAACTTCACATCACATATAGTTTGTAAACACAAGCACATTTCCATAATTATGGAATATTTTCATTAAACATAAGTATATATTTTAATAATATTAACAACTTGTTACAGTAAGTTTATAATAATCTTGTATCTTTAACATGACAGCGACATGTTACTTTACAGAAGTAGAATTTTGGCAAGCATTTGTAGACTAAATTACAAACCTTGCCATATACCTAATAAAAACCCCAATGCAAATTGAATTTTCTTTCTGTAAACAGACTTGTATTTTTAAGTTTTATTCTGCATAAAATGAAAGATGGCAAAAAATACAAAAGGCCGGTTTTGTTGTCTTGGTTACATCCTAGAAAAGGCGTTTGGCTCTGTACAAAATTAAGTGCTAATTGCTTTGAAATTGTATAACTGTCCATCTGCGGTTAGCAACATTATTGCTACCTATTATTCTCAATATTTTTTTAGCCAGTTTCCTGTAGGTGTACTAACTTCAAACACATCATTACTTATGAATGAAGGTCATGAGTGCAGCTCATGATTGCTGACCACCGCAATACCCCGCAGTAACTGTATTATTAAGTTCATCTCGTGACGCGGCAATTTTCTGCATCCAGCCCTCTATCCTCTCAACCACACTCAGCCTGCCCTCTATCCTTTCCACAGCACTTGCAATATGTTCTTCAGTGGCAATCCGGCGTTCTTCTAGGTCGTATGCCCACTGAGGAACGTTTGCATCGTGACCTGTAATAAAGGTATTAACATAAATACAATTTTAAATAAGTACTTGGATTAAAAAGATCATAAAATAATCTTTGGTATGAGGAATAAATTTTCCTATTTAATAAACCATTCTTAGTTACTGGTTCTTGGGGTACCACAGCTTGGTCTTTGCCCAGAGACTGAGGGCTGGGGGCTGCTGATCCCATGCTGATTGAGATGATACTGCAAAATGTATTATATATTATTATCACAATTAAAAATTTGTATAATATTTTCTGTTTTTGTATTTTATTCTTTAAAAAACATTAAGATTTGCTCTGAAGTGTACAACATACTAACTGCACTAAATTTCACTAGATACTTCTTTGTACCTAGGAACTTGTACTTGATAATTCCAGTTAAAATCCATTTTAAACTAACAATTCAGAAATACTAATCTTGAGATAGTAGGTGGTATGGAAGTAAAATAGAATGGATGGTATTGATGGGTTGAATATCTTAACAGCCAATGTAATATTTACCTAGTGTCGGCTCAGCTGGTTGTATGGGTATGGTTGTTGGATTCTGTATCTGAAATATGTCATTAGTTACTTAGGTCAAAATTACTAGGCATCAATTATGGTACACTGTGAGAATGCTTTGTGAATTCAATAAATAGTTTTTAACCTCTGACTGATTTTTATTCAATTATATATTGTAACATAACTTAAACTGAGTGTTAACATTTTTGAACTTTCTTTCAATGCCATATTTCTGTCCTAAGCTAAGGGGCATATGATTGATGAAGCTGCCTTCACTCTGCTCATAGTTTTAAAATTTATATTCATTGTAATTTTGTAAGCATGTTTCGCTTAGTAGCAGCACTGAATAAAGATACTATGTAGTAGCAGTTTGTTCAAAAGGAACATTATTATTTTTAAAACAATGTTTACTGTAGATATATTGTTAATTAACTGATTAGGATAAATTCTAAGAAACTTACTTGTGCTGTCTTCTTCCACGGCATGCAACGGTTCACAAGTTCTTTCTTGAATTGAAGTCAAAGCTCACACCATTTATATTGCTATTCACAATTTCAATTCGCTTCGCGAGAATAGATTATATCGTTTTTGACAGTTTCTGTATCAATCACCGATTAGAAAGAGACATAAAAGTATTGTACTATTGAATAAAGTTGTGCCTTGGTTATTTTGACATTCATAGTAGATGGCGCCATTTAAATTGGTCAGATAGCCAATGATTCGCATCAACTTCACTTTGCAATTTATCGATAGATACACATTGATATTTGGATGCTACAAGATACATGATCGCAAAATATCGATTGCTACAAAACTTTGATAGCATCAACTGTCTGATAGCTACAGAAATACGTGATCGGCCCGCAGGTGTCACTGAGAGACCACTTATAAATATACTTATACATATACTTTATTAATTATGCGACAAAAACTATATATTTTAACTGCTAACGTTAGTAAAAGTTACATGTAAATTTATAAAAATAAAACAAGAGCACCGTTTTTGACTAATTTAGTTAAATTAATGTTTAATAGTGGTCACTCAGTTCACACATGGTGAATATGTAAATTAATTCAAAGTGATTGAATTATAAGTAGTACATAAAAATTAAATATTTCAGTATTTAGTAAATATTTTTTTATTACAAGGATGTATGTTTTTATCATGTATTGGTTGCTTTAAAATGTATGTGTAGTAGGGTGACCACACAATGAAAATTCACTAGTCATTAAGCTTATTTACGCTGAGTATTTCTTAACTCAGAACCGCCGATGACGTTTTTTAACAATGGCCAAGGAATATATAAATTTCATCACGTGACATCACACACACTAATCCCTTTTATAAAAATGATGAAATTTACGAATATATATATGTAGAGACTTAAAATATTTCGGGCGTATTTCAAGAATTTTGTCTTCGAAATCATAAACATGTAAAAGTCTCTGTAAGAATGCACTTTACTACAAGGTGAAGATAAAACAAATGTATTGTTCATTTAGTGTATATTTTTTGTCCACCTAGGTATAAACGATGTTTCAGTTGGAATAAGTGGCAATACTTCTTCCGGGTCATTGGTAAAAATGGGAGTACCACAGGGATCAATTTTGGGACCTTTTCTGTTTCTAACATATATTAATGATCTGCCTTGCATGGTCAAAGATTTCTGCGATATTGTTTTATTCGCAGATGATACCTCTCTGATTTTTAAAGTAGATAGGAAAGACAGTGAACTGACGCATGTAAATAATGTATTATCTAAGATTTGTAAATGGTTCGCCGCTAACAATCTTCTCCTAAATTCAAAAAAGACGAAATGTTTAAAGTTTTCTTTACCAAATGTTCCTTATGTTGAACCAAACATTAAGCTTGGACCAGATAAACTCCCTATTGACAAAGCGACAGTCTTCCTGGGAATCAAAATGGATTCCACTTTACAATGGGATCCACATATACATGATCTCTCCGGAAGACTTAGTTCTGCTGCATATGCAGTTCTTAAGATAAGACAGTTAACAGACGTAGCTACTGTTCGCCTAGTTTATTTCGCGTACTTCCACAGTATTATGTCGTATGGCGTATTGCTGTGGGGAACTGCTGCTGAGATAGAGACAATCTTTATCATACAAAAGCGTGCAATTCGAGCCATATATAAAATGGGTCCTAGGGAATCTGTGAGGGATCTTTTTAAAGAAATTGATATTTTAACTTTACCAAGTCTGTATATATTTGAAAATATTATGTATGTTCGTAAAAATTTGAGTAAATTTAAATTAAACAGTGACAATCACGATTACAATACTAGGAATAAAGATAAAATAGCGGTGCCAGGTTTTAGATTAGCAAAGACAAATAAAAGGTCCTTCTTAGGTAATTGTGTGCGGTTTTATAATAAAGTTCCTAAACATATTACAACGCTCACAGAAGGGAAATTCAAGTTGCATGTGAAAAACATATTGATTAAAAAATCCTACTACACAGTTTCTGATTACATTAACGACAAAAATGCCTGGACAATTCCGCCTCCGCCAAGCTATTGCCTGTCACCTACATAATTTAAACAAATATTGTAATAACTCTATTATATAGTATGTATGTAACACATTGTTAAAAGATGTTTAAAAGAATGGCCCCGAGTTTCTTGCCCGTTCTTCTCGCAGTGGCTCTATACACTTTATTTGCTGAACGTGGCAGTACAATGTAGAATATATCAATACTCAAATTTGTAATTGACCTTCATAAGAGCGTCATAGACGCCTAAATTGAATAAATGATTTTGACTTTGACTTTGACTTTGAAGAAGTGCAAGCAAAGTCAAAGTAAAGTGGATATTTTATGCACTTTTTCCATTTTTATATATGGCTACACACGTGTGTATTTAGCCAGTGACAAGTTTTAGGAATAACACTTTTAGAGATAATTTCTAGATTATAGTAGGTCAAGTCAAAATCAGAGCAAAGTTGAGTCATTCATGCCTTCGTAAAGTGGTGTAAATTTCATGTCCACAGATATAGAAATGAAATAATTTACAAAAGACAAATCAATCTAAGGTAGAGGGTAATAGGATCTTAAAAAGAACTGGTAAATTCTTCTATCATACAAATTATTAGTTAAAAATTAAACTAAAGAGGATTGTACAAGAAACTATGCAACCTACTTCAAGGAAAGAAAGAATTTTAATAAAAAAAAGTTAGAATCGACTACTAAAGAGGATTTTTGCAAAGAACGTAAAATTATAAAACAAACGCGTGACGTTGGCATGATGAGGGGAAATGAAGGCATTTCTTGCCTTTTTATGATTCTTTTATGTTCGTCCGTCGTCAAAAAGTCATCGCCTGGTACAGTTGCGCCCCGATATTCTAGAATATTCTGTGTTGCTCGACTATTGTGGTAACTTCGAGGTCGTTCTATGTCGCGTACGGGAATCAGTAATTATTGAGCTGAGTCAATACAGACTTGTTACGCATACACTTCATTCCAGCTTCTGTATTGAGTGAACATCTACAAAGGAAAACGAAGTGTTTTCCGTGGCAATAGATTGAACCTAGCTGTGTTGACATAACCCTATTGCCATTTATCTTCGGTCCTGGACTTTGAGACGATCCAGGGGTCGTATTCTTGCTTAGCAAGCGACCAGCAGTCTCCCGAAATAGTTGTATTCTTTTCTCTGGATATTGTGGCAAGTCGAAGAGTGCCACGACCTCACTAAGCAATATCTGAGATTATGAATCAATTATGGAGGTCTATCTTTATATATTTATTTATTCGCACCTGTAGGTATCACTTCCCGGACTCGATTCAAACCCCCTGTACTTACCGATAAGAGTCCACCGCACACTTAGGAAACTTGCACCTGGTCACATCTTCACAGGTCTCCGGAGCCGTGGCCACTCAAGTTCGTTTCTCCTAGGGAACCAGCTAGAGGGATAGGTATGGTACAGAATGCCTGACATACCGAGTTCTCTAGTTAAGAGCTGATTCTTTGGCTAAGGAAGAGGCTTACACAACACGTTTAAATGTAAATGTGGGAGACGGGTCCCTAGCTTTGCTTAACACTTTAGCTCGAAAGTTAGGAGACTGTAGGCCTGGTAGGTTAGGCATATTTACTAGGAACTCAAGTTACAGGTTTTAGTATTGGGAATATGATAGGACACTATCATTAGACTTTTAGGAAGGTTTTGTTATGCATAGCTCTCTAGCATATGCTTTAATGTTCATTCTTGCCGGGGGTCCACATGGGAGAATTATGGACAATGTAGTGTACCATGGTGTTCCTATGAGAACCTATTATGGGAAAATACGGTTTACTATAAAACAATAGGGACAGGAGGATTAGGAGGTTAAGGACGAGTAGGACATTTGTAGTTAATGCTACAGGAATGACATTCGCGGGCGCGCATTACATTGCATACCTATCTACATAGCTATAAGATCACAACAAATAATAAAGTTAGTACTATGTATCTACCTACGTAAATTAGTAGAATAAGTATGTATATTTGTAGTAGGTACTTATACCTAAGGTAGTACGAAAGTTTATATGGTAAACTTAGCGATGATTGTAGGCACTTACCTAATAAAAAATAACCTATGATTAGTTATTGATTTTTATTGGAAATAATTTAAATCAGTTACGGGTAGGTAGAGAATTTTTATTCCAAATGTGTTCTACCAGGATTGGTAGATCCATGATGCCATCGTACATTACCGCTTAGAGACAGATTTTGAAATCGGTACGACACACTCTCATCTCAAAGCTCGCTAGCCGGGCGAGCATTCGCAAAACAACCTTCCACCATGCGGTGAAGTTCATGCCCGCGGCGGAATTCGACCCATAGACCTGTTGCGCGGCAGTCCATTGCTAAGAGCCATCACTGCTTCCCGTTAAGTGTTTAGTGACAGAATTTCTACTTGAGGGTGGTAGCTAGCCAAGCGAGCATTCGCAAAATGCCCTTCTACCAAGCGGTGAATTTCAAGCCCGCGGCGGGATTCGAACCATAGACCTGCTGCGTAGCAGTCCAAAGCTAATGCCACTGAGCCATCACTGCTTCCCGTTAGGTGCTTTCTGACAGATTTTCTACTTGAGGGTGGTAGCTATCCAGGCGAGCATTCGCAAAATGCTGGGGAAGCTCAATATCGCGGCTGGATTCGAACCATGGACCTGCTGCGCGGCAGTCACTAGCTAATGCCACTGGCCCATCACTGCTTCCCGTTAGGCGCTTACTGACAGATTTTCTGCTTGAGGATGGTGGCTAGCCAGGCGAACATTCGCAAAATGCCCTATGACCTTCCACCAAGCGGTGAAGCTCGAGCCCGCAGCGGGATTCGAACCATAAACATGCTGCAAAGCAGTCCATAGCTAATGCCACTGAGTTCACGTTAGTTGCATGGTGACAGATTTTCTACTTGGGTAGCTATCCCGGCGAGCATTCGCAAAATGCTCTTTTTTATGCCTGATAGGTTAGCCTTTGACCACTATCTCACCTGATGGTAAGTGATGATGTGGTCGAAGATGTTGTTCAGGCTAACCTAGAAGTACTGGCTCTCAAGGACAGCTGCCGGAACACACCGTTAGGTGCTTGGCGACAGATTTTCTACTTGAGGGTGGTAGCTATACAGGCGGGCATTCGCAAAATGCCCTACCACCATGCTATAACAACAGCAACATTGCTTAACCTATGTGATGCAGTGAAAGCAACTAATGAAGACTTGTCTCTAATAATGGAATGGAGCAAAGCTTACGGGCTGAAAGTTAATCCACTTAAAACTCAAGCTATTTTAGTAGGAAGTTCTCGCTTAATTTCAAAGGTAGACTGGGACTCACTACCACGACTGGAGTTTGATGGAGTGGTTGTCCCTTTTAGTAAAACTGTCAAAAATCTAGGTATTACCATTGACCAAAGCCTAACATGGGATCCTCAAATAGCTCTCACTAGCCGTAAGTTGTTTGCATCCGCAGGATCCTTACGGAGACTTCGAAACTTTCTACCTACTACCACTAAAATTGCGCTTGCACAGTCCCTTTTACTCCCTATTCTTGATTATGCTGACGTCTGCTACCTTGACCTAACTGAGGAGCAATTGAATAAACTTGAGCGACTCCAAAATTTTTGTATAAGATTTATATATGGCTTACGCAAATATGATCATGTCTCCGATTTTCGTAATAAGCTCAAGTGGCTCCCTATTCGTCGTCGCCGGAATGCTCATATATTATCTCTCCTTTACAGTATTCTGTTCCATCCTTTATCCCCGCGCTACCTCAAGGAACAATTTAAATATCTTCATTCTACCCACTCTCTGTCGTTAAGGTCATTAGAAAACTTAACGCTACAACAACCTGCAACTAAAACTACTTTCTACCACTGTTCATTTGCCGCTGAAGCTGTCAGACTGTGGAATCCACTACCGCTAGAAATTAAACGTGCTCCTTCATTGAAATCTTTTAAGGATCAAGTCAAAAATCATTATCTATTGCTCTAACTTCCTATAATAAGGGACACTACGGTAAAAACGTCGTTTTTTAATTTAATTATGTGTTTAACACGTTGTAAACTATATATGTTTATATGGTATATATGTATGTTTATGTCGTATTTATTATAATAATATATGTGTATGTTTATATGTATGTTTATGTCGTATTTATTTATTTATTATATATTTAGATATGTGTGTTTTCATATATTTATTTAGTTTTGGTTAGTTAGTTAATCATTTGGTAACATCAGATATTTATGTATAGATATATTCAGACCTTAACAAACCCCGCCCAATATCTTGAATATATCCCTTATTGATGGGTTGTCTGGAAGAGATCGCTCTGAGCGATAAGACCGCCCATTGATGCACTAGGTTTTAAGGTATGTTTTAGTAATAAGTTTAATGTTGTTATTATGGTGTATTCAATAAAGAGTTATCTATATCTATAACGACTGCCATCCTAAGACCACAACCGGGACCAACGGCTTAACGTGCCCTCCGAAGCACGGAAGCGCTCAGTAGTATTGTCCTAGCGGTCACCCATCCAACTCATGACCGCGCGCGACGGTGCTAAACTTTGCTGATCGGTTGAGAACAGCTAAGTAAACTTCGCTACGAACTCTCCACCACGCGGTGAAGCTCAATATCGCGGCGGGATTCAAACTATGGACCTGATGCGCAGCCAGTCCATAACCAATGCCACTGAGCCATCACTGCTTCCCTTTAGGTGCTTGGCGACCGATTTTTTACTTGAGGGTAGTAGCTATCCAGGCGGGCATTCGTATAATGCTCTTCTACTACGCGGTGAAGATTAAGCCCGCGACGGAATTCGAACCATGGACCTGCTGCGCGGAAGTCCATAACCTATGCCACTGAGCCGTCACTGCTTTACAAAATATGTTGTAGTAAAAGCAGTAACTTGCTAATTATGTAATAAATAATTATTGTAGGTAAATATTTACTACATCAATATGAAAAGAACAAACTAATACATTTACTATGTACCTACAAATCATTGTACCTACTTAGTCAAACTGGGAAAAGCCGTGAAAGTGTTTTTAAAAAATACTAATTTAATTAAAGTTGAATTAAATTTAATATTGACTGTTCAATGTGAAGACAAACTACGAACTAACTTACATTAAAGCTTAAGAGAACTAGAGCACAAATTCACCATCATCAAAACGTCTACTCTTAGTGTGTGGTCTAGCTGAGAACGCCTGTCTGGATAAACAGTAAAAATGCTTAGGGCGACAAAAGTATGGGACGAGATGATGATAGTGGTGATATAACTCCTCCCTCCGTAAGTTCAAGATTATCCGAATTATGAGGATTATCTTGAGTTACATCTTTGACACATATTTTATGAATGTTATACTTATAGGCTAAAAATACAAAGAACGTTATAATAATTATGTAAAATGCTATGTTTCCTATATAAAAACTCTTGAATTGGTAATACATTTCACTTTCACTAGTAATTTCACTCTCACTTTCCTGCAATAAATTGTTCAGCTTTTGAATGTTGACAAGATCAACTCCGTTGAGATGGACTGGTCTTCTCTGTGCATCGGATTCTCTGGTTACCATTCGAGGCAAATTGAAAATTGGTAATCTTGTGTAAAAAATATCTTTCCCTTGAAATTGTTGCCTTTTAAAATTCAAGTCCTTTATCTTTAACTGACAATCATCATCCAGGGTTAACAGGTAGGTCCCACAGATGTTCTCTTGCATAATTTCTGAATCGCAATATTTGGTGATTAATGTTTCTGTTTTTGCGTAAACTACCCAGCGATTAGGCTGAATAAGGTCGGCTTTTACATCATCGATGATAACTGGGACTGGATGGCAACTTGAAACATTTGTGGAAAATTGTACCAGTGCAGTAATGCACTCGTCTTTGATCAGCAGTGATGCGTCATTCTCAAAACACAGGAAGCGACTTTCTTCTATTTCACGGCAAGGCTGGGAGAGCGACTTGGTATATAAACCTTTCACAAGGAGGTAAGGGTATTTAGGTAGGATAAGGGTAGTGAGGCCATTAGTGTTATTATACATAGGTAATGGGATCAGTTTGTAATAGTTGAAAATATCATTTCTAATCAACGGAATTTGCAGTATGAATTTAATCTGATTTTGATTTACATATGCTTTTATTTCTATACACTGTTCAATCTTAAGAATATTTTCTATGTTAGCGTTATACACTAATTTTGCAGATTTCTCAATTTCCTGTAAGAGCGATATCAATTCATCTGTGTCCACAATGGATGGATGTAACAGTTTAATCCTAGCAAAAACAAGAGCTGTTTCAATTTCATCAAGTCGTATGTAAAGGGTTTGAAAATTGTTTGTTAAAGTATTGTACATATGAATAATCTTATTACTTGTTTGGAACAGCTTGGACTCATTAAAACTATGATCAATTTCCTTAAGGGCTTCGTCTATTTGAATGAAGTTGTTTCGTGTGGTATTTGTTATATTTGTAAGTTTACCAAACATTTCGGCAACGATTGTTATTTTTCGTGCGATCCTATCCTGTTTTGTCTTTAATTTATTCATCAATCTTTCGTATTCTAGGGCATCATCGTTGTCAAGATTGCCTGTAATCATCTTAACCAATGAACCAAGGGGATTAAGTAAACCACGTTTGGTTCTTATCAGCGATGGAACCAATTGCTTATATTTTTCAATCGTAATATTCATGGCGTACTCAGTTTGTGATTCGACTTCAATGAAATCTGAATCAAATGCTTTATAATTAAAACAGCTTTGTACATGTTCACGAAGTTTTACGTAATTGTCAATGTTTAATTCTAATTGTTCGTAAATTAACCTTAAGTCTAAAACTTTTATAATAGTCCATATATCATGGCTTACGACCGCTTGACCTTCCTTCACAGGTAGCAGCCCTGGGTTCTTCTCAATCAACTGCAGTTGAAGAGCCTGGCTGTGGATCGTTAGCGTTGCCAGAAGAACCAACCTGTGGAGCACGCCTGATATCTTTAATTGGGACTTTGGTATCTCTATTTTGTGTTGTTACAGGAACAACGTTCCTCTGAATTTCTCCCGTGATTTTAGCCTTTTGATATCTTGCTTTATCCTTGCTACGTCTAGTGTTAACGCCCTTAATGTATACCGTATCTCCTACGTCTAAACCAAACTCTTTTTCTCCTCCACGTTTCTCTTTTACATTCGTCTTTTTATCAATCATCTTATCCGTCAAATATTCATACAGGTGTTTCGTCTTCCTCGCGTGTTCTTTGACCAATTGTTGCGCAAATTGTTTGTTGAAGTCTACACAGAATGCGTTATTGGATTCAGTGTGACCGAAAACTACTTCAAATGGTGTAAGACCGGTCGCAGAGTGTATTGTATGGTTATACGACATTATTGCATAGGTCATTACAGACGCCGCATCGGTTATTTTACGTTCATATTTTGCGATTCTATATATTTCTATAATGGTCGAGTGGAATCTTTCAACTATGCCCATAGAATTAGGATTGTGTGGCGTACTTATGTGCAAGTCAATTTTGTAAAATGATAGCATTTCTTTGATTAGTGCATTATTAAATTCTACTCCAGGGTCTGAACTGATTCTATTTGGAATACCGTACATTGAAAAATACTTTAGAAGGGCTCTTACTACTTCTGGGGTGGATTTAGTACTAATTTCGATTGCTTGGCCTAATTTGCTGAAGGCATCTACTATTGTGAGGTAATTTTTACCTTCAATTGAGAAAGTGTCCATAAACAGTTCCTGGAATGGTTTATTTTGAGTCTGAGATAGTTGGAGTTCTGGTTTAAAAGGTTTACGTTCATATTTCATACGTTTACAGACGTCACAACCATTTATGATGCTTGCGACCATTTGATCCATGTTATTCCAGTAAAAAGTTCGTCTAAGATGAACCAGTGTTTCCTTAATTCCCCTATGACTGTTTTTACCTACATGATATTTAAGCACAATGTCTCGCTGCTCATTCTCATCATCAACATAAACCACCCTTTTGGTGCACTCATAAAACTTTACAGTTCCTTTCTGAAAGAGCTTTACGGTAGCGTCCGCAAACTGTTTGCGATGTGTCTTACTTTCAAAGTAAAAGAAATATTTTATCTTAGGGCGAATATACTCTTTTAAGAACCTTTTTACTAGATCTGGATTATCTTCAGGCAAATGAATTTCCATGACCTTTTGTTTAGATCGAGATAAATCTTTAACTGTTAGATCGTTTCTGTTCCAAGTAAATACTAACACCTGATTTGGCTTAGTGTCTATAGCCTCCTGTAGTATAAGTATGCCGTCCGTATCTAAGTCTCGAGCTGAATGCACTGTACCTATACTATCGCTACTAGGTTTTTCTGATGCTGTTACGGTACTACTGCTTGGAGATGGAATCGAATATGGTGAACGTCGACCGTCACCAGCTACAGATGGGATACTCATAGTTTTCTCAGAATCTGTGATGCTAATAGTTTTATCCAAATCAGACAAATCGTCGATTGGGATTGGTGTAGGAGTTCTTTCCTTTGATGTAGATGCCTGAGGGGCACTGTCTTGATCTTGACTTAGCCGCGTTATTTCGTTTGTTAAATCGGCTAAGTGTCTTTGAAGTTTTTGTTCTCTCTCATCTAAGTTGACTTTCATTGAAATATCGTCATGTTCGCCTAGAGCGTTAACTTTGATTCGCGACAACGCGTCCGCATTACAATTTTGCTTACCATTCTTATAGACGATGTTATAATCAAATTCTCCCAAACGCAATTTCCATCTTGTGAGTTTACCATTAGGTTCTTTTATCGAGTTTAGCCAAGCCAAGGGCCTATGGTCGGTATATATAGTGAATTTTTTTCCGTATAAGTACGGTCGAAAATGTTTAGTGGCCCATACAATGGCCAACAACTCCTTTTCAATCGTACTATACCGAGATTCTGCGTCATTTAAAGTACGGCTTGCGTACGCTATTGGCTTGTCACCACCAATAGGACCCTGTGAGAGCACTGCTCCTAGCGCAAAGTTTGATGCGTCCGTTGTAAGGACGAATGGCTTAGAAAAATCGGGAAACTGTAAAATAGGTGCATTGGTCAACAGTTCTTTACACTTCTCGTATGCGTCTATATATTCCTGTTTTGTGAAGTCTATTTTATTTTTCTTTTTCAAGCACGATGTTAAAGGTTGAGTAAGTTTCGCAAAATCTTTTATAAACTTACGGTAATAACCTACCAGCCCAAGGAAACTCTTAATTTCTGTAGATGTTCTCGGTAATGGAAATTCTAATACTGCTTGTATCTTATCGTTATTTGGCATGAGGCCATTTTTGGTAATAGTGTGACCCAAATACAGGACTTCTTTTCGTAAGAACTCACATTTGTCTAATGTAACTTTAAGATTAGTTGCCCTGAGGCGGTCAAAGATTTTACGTAGTTTATCGACGTGTTCCTGGAGACTTGATGAGTAAATTATGATGTCATCAAGGTACACCAGGCAGTGTATACCTTGAAGACCTCGCAACACACTATCCATGGCCCTCTGAAACGTCGCAGGCGCCGTTTTTAAGCCAAACGGCATCCTTTTGAACTGGTAATGACCTGACTGAGTAGTAAATGCAGTTTTGGCTCTATCTGCTTCCCTGACTTCTATTTGGTGGTACCCACTAGCAAGGTCAAGTGTACTAAAATATTGGGACTTACCCAACTTATCAAAGAGGTCGGTGATGTTTGGTAAAGGGTATTTATCGTCTACCGTTATTTCATTTAGGCGTCGGTAGTCGATTACCATCCTATATTTTCTCTCGCCAGATGCATCTAGCTTTTTAGGAACAAGATGCACCGGTGCACTCCAAGGTGAGTGAGAATCTTGAATTACATTGTCCTCCAATAATTTATCTACTTGTTTTTGGATCTCTTCATTTTGGCAAGGTGGATGTCTGTAAGGCCTAATGTAAATTGGGTCCTCGTTAGTAGTGCGGATGCTATGTTTTACCTCGTTTGTAAATGATAAAGGTAATTTGTCGCAATAAAATATATCCTTATATTCACTACATAGTTTATATATCTACTCACGTTCCTCTTTATTCATATGGTCCATGCGTATCTTACATAAGTTTTCTTTTAGAACTTCATCAATCATACAGTCGTCACTCGCAACATTAACCTCACATTCTTCACTTTCAAATACCGTAACTTCCAATGGGTCTTTAAATGTTATGGTGGATTCACAATCCGACGCGTTCTGGATTATTGTTTCGGCGAAAAAGTTGTCACATTTAATAAGGGCAGTAGGCATTCGCACACCTTCTTGGAATTGAAAGAATTCAACGATGGCATCGCCGTGTTGTAGATTGGTTGGAATCCTAACACGTGTTTCAGATTGCGGTGGTATATTCAACTCGTAAGGCGGGTTATAAATTATGGGTATTGCAGCGTTATGTGTTTGCAAAATTTGGTTTCGCATATCAATGTTTGCTGCTAATTTTTTCAATAAGTCAGAACCGATTAATCCATCGTACCGTCCATCTACATCGTAAACGTAAAATTTGTGAGGAAGTGTGCTCTTAAAAGTTTTTAGCAGTGGGATATAGATCACTTCATTGTGCATGCTCTGAGCATGTGTACTTACAACAGTAAATGGTTCATAATACTTATAGTCACTAAAGAACTTTTTAGCTATTGCAGGGCTAACAAAAGATCTGCTGCTGCCCGTATCGATAAGAAACTTGGAATTGATCTCAGGGATCTCAATATGCGGTAGCTTTAGGATACTGTCACAATAGTTTAAGTTAATTATCTCGCTGTGTTTTTCGAGGCTGTTTCCTGAAAATTTTCAGGGTCGTGTTCCTGAGATACGGGTTCAAAATCGACAAAATTCTCCAAGTAGTGACAATCTTCTATCGGCGGTGATACAACATACTCACCACACGTTTCATTTAAATTCTGGTCATTATCATAACTAATTTCAGGGTTGTACTCTTGACAATAGCTTGGTTCTTCCATATAATATAAGTCGTTACTTATCATATTTTGCCTAACAGGCGCCGTACGCATTGAAATATCGGACTCCTGCATTCTAGGTGCCTGTTGTTGATTTGGGATACCGAATTTAAATTGGTTAGGGTTCGAGTGAGGTTGGTTTTGAATACCGAACTTATAACCTTGTTGTTGAGGTATACCATATCTAAACCCATTATGTTGGAAAGGGGCGCGCGGTTGACGGAAAGGTGCCAAACCGAAATTACGTTGCGTTTGATTTTGTCCAAACTGACCCTGTGGCATTCTATACGACTGCATTTGATTTTGTCCAAACTGACCTTGAGGTGGTTCGAACTTATTCGATTGCACAAAGTTTGGTCGGAACCCTTGATTTGTAGGGACACCGTATTTAAAGTTATTATTCTGGGGAATACCGAACCTAAAATTATTATTTGGTGGCGGTGCGCTAAATGCAGGCTTAAAACCTTGAAACACAGGGAGAGGCCTAAGTGCATTTTGTGAACTCGATGGCTGTATTGTATTTTGTTTTGCTAATTTATTTTTAGCACTGTATTGAAACTGGAAATTTACTTCTTCGGTTACGATACTTAACGCGTTTTCAAGACTTGAGCAGCCCTTTAATCGCACAATACGTATTAAGTCCTCTGGTAAGTTGTATAGGAATATGTTCAAAGCTGTATTATTATATATAATCATTTTAGCTGCCTTAACCCCCTCATCAGTAAGTCGATTCACCTTCGCGACTAAGGCACTTTTTGTAGCCTGGATTCTTTGGCAAAATTGAATATACGACTCGCTTTGTTTGAGTTTCATAGTTTCGAGCTACTTCTCTTCCGAACGCGGATCGCCAAAATGTTGCGTAAGTATTTCTTTTAACCTTTCCCATGATGTTATGTGCGGGTTATCGCTAAGTAGAGACGCAGCTCTACCAGTTAACTTACTGCTTACAGAATGGAACAAATACAATTCTTGTGTTGCATTTCCTCTGACCCTGCTACCATCTAAGACATATTCACATTTCGATATGAAAAGATTTAATAACTTCTCATCACCGTCATACTTAGGGATTATACACAAGATTTCTTTTGGAATTGTCTGAATTCCCTCCATTATATACGATTAATTACTAAACTCCACACAGTTATATTATCTAATACAAGTTATACTATATCTTTAATACTAAAACACAATTGCCGATTACAGTGCAAACAAAATCAGATAAATGCAAGATAGCAAAATAGGCCCAACGATGTAGTTTGGGGAAAAATATGGAATAGACCGGGATAATGAAAGACGGGAAGTGAAAAGGTTTACTCACCAGCCGCTCGATCCCATGATCCTCCTGAGCCGTAGCAGTCGACACAACACTTCACGCTGGTTTCCCAAGGGAGACGAATTTATTTGGTTCGTGTTTCCGCGTTTCCGAGCACAACACTACTCACGATACCGATTTAGTGATTTCCGATAGTTGAGGTCGGAAAATTCGCGAAAAATCCACAAGGCTGCGCCAGTCAAACTGGGAAAAGCCGTGAAAGTGTTTTTAAAAAATACTAATTTAATTAAAGTTGAATTAAATTTAATATTGACTGTTCAATGTGAAGACAAACTACGAACTAACTTACATTAAAGCTTAAGAGAACTAGAGCACAAATGCACCATCATCAAAACGTCTACTCTTAGTGTGTGGTCTAGCTGAGAACGCCTGTCTGGATAAACAGTAAAAATGCTTAGGGCGACAAAAGTATGGGACGAGATGATGATAGTGGTGATATAACTACTTACTAAATATTTACCTACTATAGGTGAAATAACATCAGTATGTTATTATAAAACGAACGAAAATTATAACAACAGGTACCTACTGTCCGAACCAAAATGTATTCCTCTGTGAATATATAATATTATTTTATAAGAAATACCTACACACGTCGTGACGAAGCTTGAGACACTATCTCCGTCCGTCGTCAAACATCGTAATTCGTTCGGCATGGTTCGGCTTTCATTGATATATCACAAACAAGTGTGCGTAATTAGCGTAGATGCAATACGGGTGTGTGATGCGCGATCACTATCTTCGTACTACTCATCACGGAGTCTTACCCTTTCCCACAAAGGTATAGGTGAAATAGCATGCTTTGTTCCCTCGCCCGCTGATAAGTTCGAGCCGTCGGCAAGTGCATCCTTAACTTATATACTGAATTAATTTAACTTCCTTAAATACTCTTTGTCACTCTCCACTTTCAATGGAATAGTGTTATAAATAGCTAAAATCATCCTTTTACGTGCCAGATGGTAATTCTTCAAATAGAGTGCGGTTGTACAAACACTTTAAAAACAAGCCTATTGTACTGAGCGGTGGATAACTCACTAAATTAAGCCATTATCTAGAGCGGGTTACAGACTCTCAAAAGAAGCCTAATGTAAAAAAATTCCTTTTGTTTAACTTCTCTGTCTTAAAATTTAATTTAACTTAGGCAATTATGGAACTTATATTTAAAAAATAATCCATGAATGTCTACTATAAGTACTTAACTTGACTATGTTCTAGTGTGTTATTCATACCTATAATGTAGCTAGCTGTTCATAGAAGTTAACTTCTGCAGCCTACAAATTCCATTCCTCTCAATATATTGCTGTCAATAATCGTTTCTTGGGATATCTAATCCTAACGATGGAGGGGAATTCTAGGAAATACTTAGGTGTGTATCTGCACATAGACATAGTTAATAACTTAAGATCATATACTGGAGTTTCTGTAGCTTATATAAGATACTCCAAGTTAGGTCTTAGGTCAAGTATTTTTTTCTTAGAACTGCTCAAGGCTAGTGAATTTTTTTTCTAGTAAAAAAATTATTTCTTGGGTGGGGAGATATGTAACCGATCTAAAAATATCGTGTAACTTAATAATTAAAAATTTCACTAAATACTAATTTAAATCAGCGCAACATCTGTAGGCAAACGCACAAACGGGTATCTAAATTCCATCTGAATTTAGAAAGCACCTAGGTTAAGCTTAACTACCGCGCGCTGAGGTAGTTGAGCGACTCACCAATAGAGGTCGCGCATAACAATCACAATGTTAAGTCTTCATAGCAATACCGTCTTCTTCTTCTTTTACTCCATTCAATTCGACTCATGACAGTTAAACAAATGTCAAAGCAGTCTGTCAGAAATAATACCATGAGGTGGTTTTTGAGTTCCGCTAGAGGAACGTTTGGATTTTAAATACTTTCAAAATCAGGTGCAGTCAAAGTCAAAGTCAAAATCATTTATTCAATTTAGGCGTCTATGACGCTCTTATGAAGGTCAATTACAAATTTGAGTATTGAAATATTCTACATTGTACTGCCACGTTCAGCAAATAAAGTGTATAGAGCCACTGCGAGAAGAACGGGCAAGAAACTCGGTGCCATTCTTTTAAACATCTTTTAACAATGTGTTACATACATACTATATAATAGAGTTATTACAATATTTGTTTAAATTATGTAGGTGACAGGCAATAGCTTGGCGGAGGCGGAATTGTCCAGGCATTTTTGTCGTTAATGTAATCAGAAACTGTGTAGTAGGATTTTTTAATCAATATGTTTTTCACATGCAACTTGAATTTCCCTTCTGTGAGCGTTGTAATATGTTTAGGAACTTTATTATAAAACCGCACACAATTACCTAAGAAGGACCTTTTATTTGTCTTTGCTAATCTAAAACCTGGCACCGCTATTTTATCTTTATTCCTAGTATTGTAATCGTGATTGTCACTGTTTAATTTAAATTTACTCAAATTTTTACGAACATACATAATATTTTCAAATATATACAGACTTGGTAAAGTTAAAATATCAATTTCTTTAAAAAGATCCCTCACAGATTCCCTAGGACCCATTTTATATATGGCTCGAATTGCACGCTTTTGTATGATAAAGATTGTCTCTATCTCAGCAGCAGTTCCCCACAGCAATACGCCATACGACATAATACTGTGGAAGTACGCGAAATAAACTAGGCGAGCAGTAGCTACGTCTGTTAACTGTCTTATCTTAAGAACTGCATATGCAGCAGAACTAAGTCTTCCGGAGAGATCATGTATATGTGGATCCCATTGTAAAGTGGAATCCATTTTGATTCCCAGGAAGACTGTCGCTTTGTCAATAGGGAGTTTATCTGGTCCAAGCTTAATGTTTGGTTCAACATAAGGAACATTTGGTAAAGAAAACTTTAAACATTTCGTCTTTTTTGAATTTAGGAGAAGATTGTTAGCGGCGAACCATTTACAAATCTTAGATAATACATTATTTACATGCGTCAGTTCACTGTCTTTCCTATCTACTTTAAAAATCAGAGAGGTATCATCTGCGAATAAAACAATATCGCAGAAATCTTTGACCATGCAAGGCAGATCATTAATATATGTTAGAAACAGAAAAGGTCCCAAAATTGATCCCTGTGGTACTTCCATTTTTACCAATGACCCGGAAGAAGTATTGCCACTTATTCCAACCCTCTGTAGCCTGTCTGACAGATATGACTCTATAAGATTCAGAGCTTTTCCACGAATACCATAGTGGTAAAGTTTACGAATCAGAGTGCAGTGCTCTACACAGTCGAATGCCTTGGAAAGATCACAAAATACGCCAATAGCATCATGTGAACTCTCCCAGGCTTCCAGTATATGCGACATCAATTGAACACCTGCATCTGTTGTGGATTTGCTCTTGGTGAAACCAAACTGATTCTCATTTAATAAATTATGCTTGTTAAAATGGGATAGTAGTTGTTTGAGCATAATTTTTTCGAATACTTTACTCAGAACAGGTAAGATGGAAATAGGTCTATAATTGCAAGGGTCAGATGTAGACCCCGACTTTAAAATTGGAGTGATTTTACTTTGTTTCATTAAATCGGGGAAGTTTCCACTATCGACACACAGATTGAATATTGTTTCTAAATATGGTGCAATAATGTAAATTATAGACTCTACCACTTTTACTGACATACCCCACAAGTCTTCAGTACTCTTTATGTTTAAACTTTGAAATGTTTTTATAATTTCAAATCTTGTGGTGTGTCTGAAAGAAAAGTCCGGTGATTTGCTTGGAAAATTATGTTTTAACAGAGTTTCTGCTACATTGGGACAAGAATCCAATGACTTAGTGGCTTCTAGGGGCAAGGTAGAGAAAAAAATTTCAAATATATTCGCCACCTGTATTGAATCAGAGATTTGATTATTATCAATAGTTAAGACATATGTTGAATCTCTAGGTTTATTTTTACCAGTTTCACTATTTATAGTCTTCCAAATGGTTTTTATTTTATTTTTAGACTTGCTAATTTTGTTTCTAATAAAAAGAGATTTAGCACACAAGCAAACAGACTTGAACATTTTTGAATACTTCCTAACATAATCATGAAACTGTTTGCAAGATGTTAAATTTTTCCTGCGATACAGATCAAACAAATAATCTCTACTTTTTCGAATACCTGTTGTGGCCCAATCACCGAACTTCAACTTTCCATCTATTTGTTTTTTTATTTTTGGACATACTTTTTGAAACTCAGTGTTTACTAAAGAAAATAAGCTATTATAAATGTCATTCGGGTCACTATGAGAAAAACTTGTAATGCCAAGCTTAGCTTCTATGTTGGTACTGAGTATTTCCAGCCTACTAGTTGTTAATGGTCTATGTTCAATTTCATACCTCTCTGTTTTTCTGATTCCATCAAATTTTATCGCTAGGCCCTCATGATCAGATCTAACACCCTTCATTATTGACTTTTCTTTAGTCTTACAGTTTGAGTATATATTGTCTATACAGGTAGCTGAAGTGTCTGATATCTTAGTGGGCTCACAGAATAGAAATTTCAAATTAAATGACTTAAACAATGAAATAAGATCAGTCTTATTTTTAGTATTCAATAAAATATCTATATTAAAATCACCACATACAAATATGGGTTTTTTGCATTTTGAAATTTTCTGTAGTATATTTTCCAAAGTGGATAAAAATTCTGTAAAATTTTGAATACGACCTTCATCTGTTGGTGGTCGATATACGCACAACACGAGATGCCTATCCACCTCCACACAAGCAACCTCACAGACACGTTCGACAGAACATCTGACCAGGTCACGGCGTTCTTTAAATTTTAAATTATTTTTTACAAGTATAATACACCCTCCTCCTTCTGCAGATGATCTGTTAAACGCACTACCCACACTAAAATTCTTAACATTAAATAACATTTTATCTGCTCTAAGCCAAGTTTCAGTGAAACATAATATGTCAAATGGATATTTATCTAAGAATATTTCAATTTCAAGTATTTTGCCAGGGAAGCGATTTATATTTTGGTAGTATAGTGCTATGTCAGAACACTTCCCTGTTGTCTCTCTTAAAAGTTTAAACTGTTTGACTGAACATTAGTACATGCACTAAAATCTGTAGCGTCAAAACTAGACTTAGTTATATTTCCTATAACCGACTCAATATTATAAGCTACCAAAGTAGCAATTAAATTTTTATATTTCTTAGGTAGGTACATCCTATCCTGAGTCAACATAAAGTGAGTAATAAATTTATTACAGTCAAAAAATAAAAGTTTGTCTCCATGACGACATGTCATATTATATAAAATTGTATTTAATGAGTGAATATGCTCATTCTGGCTTTGAGTCAGTGCATCTGAATAGGGAAATGCACATAACATGATTTGATTCGCATCAAGATTTAACAATGAAGTTATACTTGCTATTAACTGTTTCCTGTCAATACCCAAACTTTGGCCTAAGTACACAATAACTATGGTATTTTTATCAATTTCAGAAGCCATAATTTTCTCCTCAATCTGTGCATAAGAAGCACCAGGCATGCAGTAATTTTTAACCGAGCAGTTTAGTGAATTACCAAGTAATGAACCAAAATTTTTGCCTATTGCGTCTGAAAAAACCAAAACTTTGGTTACCATATCCTGGTTAGTGGTGATACCCTGACTCTCCCCCCGCACTGCTTCAGTGCATGTTTTGTTTAATGGCTGAGCTATTGTTGGTATTGAATGGGGCTCTCTGGTTGCTTGCGGCTTACTATGAGACCTTGAGCATGCACACTCAATATTTCTCACACTCTCCACATTGGTGGTCACAAGATCCATTAAACTTATAGCTTCCTTGTAGTGATCACTAAGATGGTTTTGAGCTGATAAGTAGCTAGAGAAAATATTTTGCAATAATTTCTCTTTTTCTAGCAGCTCAGAGCGAAGACTCAGAGTATCATCATCATACAGTTGCTTAGTAATTTCTAATTCATCTAAACAATTTCGAAGATTTTCCTGTAAAAGTAACTTATCTTTCACCAAATTCACATTTCTCTTGAAATAGTTCCTGTTTTTAAGTTGTTTTTTGCACTTCCACATCACTTTTTTAAGCTTAAAATACTTTTTGATTTTCTTATGGCTCTGAAAGACTGGAAATTTACTGCATGTAGTGTTCTCATCAGTCAAGTCAATAGTTACAATAGGCTGCAGGGAGCTTGCTGATTCCATGCCACTACCGACCAGCTCATTGTATAAATTTAAGGTGTCAGCGGCCTGTTCATTGAACTTTGTAGATTTTAACAACATGATTTCATGTTGAGCCTTACTTAATTCAAATTCAAGTTCTGATATACGGCTCAAGGCCTGTTCATGCGTCTCACTACATTCTTTAAATGACAGTACAATGTTCTGTAACTGTTCATTTTGTTGGAGCACTTCTGAGTAATCCGTGTACAGACTGGCAAGTTCACTCTTGAGTTCAGTGTTTTTTGACACAATTTTGTTCACCTCAACCTCACTGTCTTCTCTTTCTTGTAGAAGCTGATCAGTGAGGTCTTTGTGCTTTTGCAGGTCCTGCAGAGCAACTCTGAGTTTCTCTTCCAGTTCTCTTGCCAAGGTTTTCCTTGTAGTTACAGGCATAGTGAAGTACCAACAACTCCGAACAATTACTGGAAAACAGATAAAAGTAGCTAAGTTTCTGTTTCAAGAAGTATTCTAGGTATGTAGGTATGTATTCTTTACAATTCAAACTCAAAGCTACAATTATTTCCTATATAAATAATTATATACTATAAACAAAATCAACAAATCAAGTCAGAATACAGTTATTAATACACAACAAAATATTATTTGTTTACATTTGTATATGCAACAGATAAAAAGGGAAAAAGAAACTGAAAATTTGTTAGAAATACAGAGAAATTAGTTTAATAGATGATGGTCAGAAACAGATTGGAGAGAAAAAAGTATGAGGCTTTTTATCTGCTAACAAAAGCAACAAATGATTGATGGTAATAGGTATACCTTATTATGTTTCTTCTTTAATAGATAATTTTGTGGGCTTGACTACTATAAATATTGAAGTGTAAAGTCATTAGCACTAGCATCCAGAGCAGACCGGTGTCCTCTAGCAGCACCCGTTCACGAGTTAATGCATGTGCCAGCCATCGCCTTCTTCAACCATTTTTGAGGGAGGATGGCGACCCGACACACAACACCACCACTAGAAAACACCTTTATGTGAGCATGACCGTTCTGAATACCCGTGCCTACGGATACTAATACAAATTCACAACTTTGAGACTGAGTTGCAAACCAGGATTAGGAGTCAAATAGTGTTGAATGTCTGAGGCAAAAGAAAAAACATCAACTTTGCCTCCACTATTTTGTCTAGCAAGATAGTCAGTACACAGCCAATGTGCGATTATTAACGTAGCACCAAGTGAGTGATAACGGAAATGTGTTAAATGTGTACTTAAAGTTAGATATTAGACATTATACTCCCCAGTAAAAATCCAAGATGTTTGAAATCTCAACCGCTGCTGTAGGTGACGTACTATGACATTTATTCACTGTTTAATGAATATGTCATGAACTAAATTATTCACACTATAAAGCTACTTTTAACAAACATTAATTATGCAAAAACACTACAAATTATCCTTATTTTCTATTTAAAACAATTATTAAAATACGGAGAAAACATTATGACATGTACAACATAGTGTTGCCACAGGGCAAAAAAAAGTACTTTGGTTTTGCGACGCCAACGGTTTTGGTGGTTTTTTTCATTACCATATAAGGTAATGAAATTCGCCCCTGACATCCGGCCAACTTGATGTCTTTCCTCAACGAGGAATCACGATCACTTTGACCCCAGCCATCCTCTGTGCAACTACTACTAAAGACTCAGTTAACTAAATTCTAATCTACTGACAAGCCCCAAAATCTGGGTAAGTTTGAATTGTGTAGTGAAAGTGTACTTGACCATCACCATTAAAAACTAACCTTACTTCTATGGTATGTAATCTTATCGTAATTGCTGTACTTTATTGTGTGTCTTACCTGCTAACTCTCTTGTTGAATTTATGTGTTTTTCTGTTGCTTCACAACATTCAACTGTTCTCTATTTTACGCCCTTCTGGCAAACTTTAAAGGGTGTTGCTGGTAGCTCGCAATTCACGAGGTACCTAGGCTAGTCCCTTTTTTGCTCGGTAGTGAACGGACCTCGTGGATTGTGAGCATCTTTACCGGCAACATACCTACTTGCGCCCTTCTGGCATTCTGAGCGGCTGGTGGTTCGCCTTCGCCTGGGGCCTAGCTAGTCCCTTTTGCTCGGTAGTGGAGGCCTTAGCGGAGGCGAATTCTTCACCAGCAGCATTTACCTCTTTGGCCCTTATGGCATATCTCTTGTTTGCTGGCGGGCCACATCCCTAAAGGCCCTCTGCGAGTCCCTAATATGCTCAGTAGCAGAGGGACAGTGGACCCACCAGCTCAACACTGTACTAGGACCCATCATAACCGGAGCACATGTGCCTTCCAGGGTTCAAGTACGAGGGAAGTTCCAGTACGCGGCTGTTGTACACGACTTCGAGTACGAGGCTGACCTACTAGCAGCACACAACTCCTGACCTCCGGCCGTCCTCTGACCTCCGGCACCGACCGCGGCCAAACGTCTCTACAGCATCTAGCTGGGACAATTCTACCGGCGCGGCGGTGTGGAGCCGAGCCCTGCACGGCAGACCTGCTGCTGAGCATCAACTCGGATACTAGCGGACCGGAGCTAAGTCCTTAACAAGGAAGCTTGCCATACCTGTCTGAGATCCACGACCCTTTCTGTTGATTATACTTTTTAATGTACTCTCTCTTCTTTCTTTTATGCTCCCTTCTATCCTGAGTAGGTAGGAAGGTGACAAAATTTACAAAATAAATGTGGTCTCTCAGTCCACACGCACATGCATAACAGTGCTATTTGCTTTCCAGCCTCACGGGCGCCCAGCACACACCGATACCCAAACGGCCACACTCTCAACTCATCAGCATTCCGTGTGCCTCACTTTGTTGAAATCATCTTTGTCATTGTTTTTGTGCACATCTGTATAGTGTTAGTTGGTCTCTTGTGAAAGTTGTTAGTCAGTTCAATGAGTTGTTAGTCACTGCTTCACTGCACGTGAGGTCTCTCCTCTGCACTGCTCCAGTCTCTATCTCTACATCGCAGCGCTGGAGATTGTGTACTCCTTCTTATTGCGCCTAGCCTTGGTGTCGCCCGTTTATCTATATATAATCTATATTATATCATATCGATTTACATATATTTACCTTCCAACTACAAAGATTCTTTAGGTCGGGATTTATAAATAAAACTGTGTTGTTATTTAACCCTTAATAGGGCATGGCTAAACTGTGGATGTTTGCAAAAGTTTCAAAGCTAGTATGTTATTAGTGAAGCATACAGATTTAGGATTTCATATCAGTATTTTTTTACGTGTTTTCAGTTTTTCAGGAAACGATGTGGGAAAATAATTCCTGTTGAGCGATTACAAATGTAAAATGTGTACCATTGACCGTTTAAACTGTGAAATTCATTGTGGGAATAATGTTCATGTTGCCTTATTAAGGGTTAACGAAAATCTTGTAATTTTAAAATCATGTGATGCACTCGTTTAAGCTATACTTATATAAAATACTATTTATAATATTGATAAAATTTAAATAAATAAAAAACATAAATAATACATATACAGGGTTACTGGTAAAATGCTAACATTCCTTAGAGTTGACTTATGTCAGTCCTAACAAACATATTCAGAAAGTTTTTTTTTTTAATTTAGCATTTTTTCAATAACCGTGGAGTCGATAGGCCTAGGTACTTACTTAACAAAAGGCGAGATGATTGTATCACAGGCGACACTGAACACTTCCGTATACCTAAATACCGACCGACATGCATAATGTATAGTTATACTCATACTGGTACATGCACATGTTGCCGCCAAGCAGGCAACACTTAGCACCACTGCATTACACTTACTCATCATAATATTAAATACTTATCTAATGTGAACATTATATTGGTCGGTTGCATATCTATTGTACCTACCTACTCTGTGTCATTTAATATAAACATATTTTGGCTTAGCCAATAAGAATTGCAATGTAAATGTTGCCAGCACGCTGCGGCCACACAGTCAGCCGGGCGGGATGCGGGATGATCGCGTTGTAGTAGCTGTACTATTATATAACAGTTAGTACTGTTTATTTTAATTAAGGCATACCTTAAAGCTACACAGACAGAAATTGTATATTTGCTGTAAAAAATGAACATGAAAGTTTGTCGACCGGTTAACATAATGAAAACTTTTACGAAAAAGTAGTTTTTCTCGTTTTATTTATAGTAAATTCCGAGTATTTTCAAGTAAAACGAGTAAATTTTCAAGAAGATGTGTTTAGTAAGGATTTTGAAATGGTTAATATTAATATAATTATTATTTGGTACTACGGAAAAAATAATACATTGCGTCGTCGAGCACGAGTTTTGTAATGATTATCTCATTATTACATTACGCTCATTATTATTGAGTGTTCTGTTCTTTGGATATGGAGAACACACTTCGGTGAACATCCACTCGTTTATATAAAAACGCGCTAAACATTCAGAATTTACCTCGACAGACTAACGCTTCAATATATATTAGGTTTAATTAGGTTACTCGGTGTTTGCACATTCAATTTAATTCGGTGCCGAACTATAAACTTGCGAACATTTAATATATCGATTGTAAGTGAGGAGTTACAGCAATTATTAGTGCAAAATATACATGTGTTGAGTGAGTAGGCCAGGTAGCAGGTCTGTTTAGGAGAGGAGGGGGGCGGAGGTGGAGGCGGAGGGCACGTCGGCAGGCTGGAAGGAGCGCACGATGGCCAGCAGCGCGGTGTACGTGCCCGCCACCAGCCCCACGATGCCCACCAGGAACAGCGCCGCGTCCTTGGCGAGCAGTGCCCCCCTCCCCCTCCCCCTCCCCCACGCCAGGCAGGCCTCCATCGCCGCCGGGAAGCAGAGGCCGAGCGCGGAGAGGCAGAGCGCGCCGAACAGAGATATGAAGAGGCCGAGCCGCGGGACGCACGCCGCCACCAAGACTGTAACGTACAACACGCAACGCTTACTCTCCACCCAAACCTACCCTACCCTACCTTACCTTACCTGCCTTCCACTGCCACCACCGCACAGCGGTATTACATTTTGTGGATGCTCATCTGGTTACCTATCAACCTCAAGTAGAAAATCTATCGCCGATCCCCTAACAACGTGTGAACGTGTTCAACGACTGTCCTTTGGAGATCATTTTCATTCTTAATTAAAGATATAGGCTACCTCCGACAGCACCATTATTTACCATCAGGTGAGATATTGGGACTAGAGTAGTCGATCGACGACTATAATTATTTAGAGTTGTGGAGTGATTCGGCTGGGCTCCAGGAATCGTTGGAAAAGTAATTCATCTGTTATTCGCAGAGACAGTAGGTCTATGTTTGTGTAATCTTTTGCTATTGCCACTTTTGCTTACGATTCACGGACTATTAGATTATGTAGTTCGCCTTTCCCCTTACATAATGTAGAATTGTACTGTAACTATATATCATCATCAGCCGGACATCCAGACTGACTAACCTGTTCTCGAAAGTCTTATTCATTTGGTGCGTCCACTCGCCCGTGGACCGGCTTAACCACCTTTACAAGTTTCTAATTGTACATCATATGATAAAAACAAACGAAAAAAGTGTTTCATTTAGCTCCAGACATAAACTCAAATTCGGGAAGCGAAGATAAAATGGATCGTAACATTTTACTTAAATTCATAAAACCTTTCGATGTTATAGAGACAAGTTCATCCTAAGTTTTTAGGTTATTATCAGAGTGCTTATGTTTTAGCTAATGTTCAACAATTGCCCATATTTTTTAAACCCATACAGAGTCAATTGGACGGAAAAGCAGACAGTGCTAGCTTATATTCAAGTTTGTGAAACCTAAGAACCCAATGCTCTGACACGATCTGAGGTTAACACAATTTCGATTTATAACGGAAATATTACCTGTAACGCATATACATGAACTAATACCTCAGAATATACCGATATCCGAGCAACTTGGCCTGCTAGGAGTAACTCTTACACCCGACCAGCGCTGCGTCTTTATTTCTTGATAGATATCATTTGGGGAGTGTTCAAGTTCCGAGTGAATTGGTGTCAGTCAGGTACATCTCCGACCACATAGAGGCATAAGAACGCACCGCCGCTTCCAAAAGGTCTCATCAACACACGGCACAAGAAATTATAGTCATAATAGTATAAGGTGAAGAGTAATAGGAGAAAAAGATATTCTCGGCAGTCGGCCACATACAGAGGAGCCCATACGATCATATATATAAAGAAGAACACCTAACGACCTGCGAGTGCCCCCCGCGGTCAGGGGACACCCGCGCGAACAATAACATTTCGAAAGTTAAAAGAACGAACTCGGCAGATTAACGTTAAACACTTCAATGAGTAATGGTTGAATACGAGTATGTGTACAACTTACGAAGGTTTCAATGTTCATTGTGTGTGTAGATCATTACAGATTACTGTCTTGTGCTTATTTGCACTTCCATTACGGTATCTGATTGATTTCAGACCTTTGCGTTTTCCCTCTGGCTGAAGATTGCCTTCGTTATATGAATGTGAGCCCGAAGCTAAGACCGGGCATGGGCGGGTGCAGCCGTGTGATGTTATGGTAGTATGTAGTGTAGTGTAGTGTAGTACAGTACTGACAGGTGAGCAGGCAGAGCGCGACCCGTAGCCCGTAGAGGGCGGGCGGGGAGGCGGCGGCGGCGGGCGGGAGGCGCGGCTGCACGTAGCGCCACACCACCTCTACGGGCACGTAGCAGTGCAGCCCGTAGCTGATGAAGATGGCCACCGCGAACATCACGATCACGCTCGTCGCCAACCTGCGCACCAACAAACGTCTACGTGACCCTCTACAGTACACTACTACACTCGAACCACTATAATATCGTACTGCCTTTCGGCGCGAAGGCACTGTAGCGAGTATAATTCCTGGGCGAACGAGTCACGAGAACTAACGTTTCGGACTGACGAACGCAGTGCGGTGTCAAGCGAACTAAAAACGATGATACTGCAACCGTGATTGACAAACGTGACGCTTCCTGCCAGGCGACTTGTACGGCTCGTAACTTCATAAAAATACAAAATTTAAATCTGGCAAAATGCGAGTGGGTCCTTTCTCTTTTAGGATTCCGAATAGCAACTGCATCAAAAAGATAAATAATTATTAATTTTGATCACAGCATCTATTTATTTATATATTTATTCCACACAGTACAAAAAGCAATTAAAAAGAAATAACATAACAATGTAATATTTCAGACCTGAATTGCAGTTCAGATATCTAAGTATTACAGCAAATGTATATAGTAAACGTGTTTGAGTAATGATGAATATTTAAAATATTAGGCTATGGATCTACGAATAAATAATTATACGTGGCTATGGATGATACAAATATGATCATAATGATAATGACAAACATAATAATGATGATGAAAACAATATAATTAAGACGCAGAATTCACCCTCCTGCACTCCTGCATAATAAATTTCGCAGTTAAATGCATTCGGCATCATCTGCACTTACCAGACTCAACACG